>BQNB010071851.1:9826-31188 GCA_026074375.1 Tanacetum coccineum
TGTTGTTAGTACTGTTGTGTTTCTCTTGTTTAATTTAGCTTAATTGCATGCTTAATTTGCTTATTTAGATTTAGATTAGCTTATTTGTCTGTCTTAAGCTAATTGGAGATTATTTGTGCCTTAGTGTAAAAGTTTTTAGTAGCTTTCATGCTTGTTCTAGTTTATGTTCTTGTTTAAAAACATACCAAAAATGCATTGTATTTGTATGTTTGCATTTATGTTGTGCAGGAACGGATATCTCACAAAAAGACGAAAAACCAAGCAAAAAGCGACAAAACCGGACACGGGATGGAAAAGTGTGTGAAGACGAAGCCCAATCAAAATCAAGCCAAACCCCTAAGTTATATTATTAAGGAAACAAAGACAGGGGCTGATTATGCCAAATTGGGAAACTTCATTTATAAAAGAAAGAAAGGGGAAAAAGAGAATGAAAAGAAGTAAGAAGTGGAGGGGCTTTTCTTGTACACAAACCAAACATACCCTTAATCATCTTCAACCTCTCTCTGTCACAGCCCAACTTGTATAACCCTTTCCCAATCTTCCCGCCAATACCAAAACCAGCACCCTGTTTTGCTCCCATACTTCTCGCCTGCAAAATCACTCAACACCCTACTCCTACCCCCCAGCTGTATAAAGTCCATGTTGGCAATCCCTCTCCATTCCCAAAGCATTTCGATGGCTGAGATTGTCTCCAAAGAAGCTCAAAAGAGATCAAAGGCTGGGATTTGCTATAGATTTACCTCACACAACTAGCACACTTGGTTTTATCTCTCAAAAGAAGCACAAAGCCGCAAGTCAAAGACTTCGGCTATAAATAGAACCTTTTGTAAGCCTTTGAGGCAACTAGTTAATCTTAGAGTAACTTAGCTTAATTTTCAGTCATTTTACAGCTTTTACTTTCAGCTTTGTAAAACTTTCAAGTTTTAATGCAATTCGAGTTTTAAATCAATTTACAATTTCAAGTGTTAAGTTTCTTACTTATATTGTTTTGTGTTCCAAAAAGCTATCAGTACAGCTTATTTATAAGCTGTTTTCATTAAGTAAAACTAAAAAGTTAAGTGGTTAAAAGAAAATCACAAAAATTACTCTCAATACACCACAGCTTATTTATTGGATGATAAGCCAGTTCTGGATGGGCTTATGGACTCTCACTAGCTTGTTCTATGCAAGCTAGAGCTTGTAGATTCATTGTTTGACCCTGTTTTGAGCAAGGGTGTAGTAAGTCTCTCTATTTCTTACTTTACCTATCTATTGCAGAACTGTTAGTTTAATTAATACAACTGTTGGTTTTAGGTTAATACTTCTAGACTGATTCATGCTTATTTAAGTGCTTATTATGGATTGAAATTTGCTTATGAGTGTTTTACTTTGTTATTTGATAATCTGTTTTTAATTAGTTTGAAGCAAAAATGATTTTTGGAAAAGTTAAAGGCTGTTTTGAACTAACAGTACTAACTCTAAGTTAGTACTGCTAGTTCATTTTAGGAGCAGTACTAACTCCACACTAGCAGTACTAACTCAACACTAGCAGTACTAACTCCAAGTTAATACTGGTAGTTATTTCAGTTAGTACTGGTAGTTCATTTCTTCTTATTAGCTTATTGTCTCTACTTATTTAAGACTAGATTAGCTTTTTAGAGTATATTAAACCATTTTCCTTTACTTTCTTTAGGGGTAAGTTTATTTAAGCTTATTTTCCTTTTTCAAAATATTTTAAGAGTTTTTCAGTTTTAGTTTTCTAGCTTATTTATCATTATAGTCCATTCTGGTTGCTTATTCTTATGCTTAAGTGCTTATTTTGGGTAGTTAACCTCCTGTTTTAGCTTATTTGCTTATTTCTTGTTTAATTGTGTTTTGTTAAGACTAACAGTACTAACCTTAACTTAACAGTACTAACTTATAACTAGCAGTACTAACTTTAAGTTAGTACTGGTAGTTAATACTGGTAGTACTGTTGTTAGTACTGTTGTGTTTCTCTTGTTTAATTTAGCTTAATTGCATGCTTAATTTGCTTATTTAGATTTAGATTAGCTTATTTGTCTGTCTTAAGCTAATTAGAGCTTATTTGTGCCTTAGTGTAAAAGTTTTTAGTAGCTTTAATTCAATTTCCAGCTTAAGTTCTTTGTTTAAATTTTATGTGCATTTACTTTCAGTTTTAATTCCCAATCATTCCTTGTTACATTCAAACACCAATCATCAATCGTTCTTCGATAATCCATTTCTAGCCTCGTTGGGACATAACGACCCGGGAACACTCTATACTGCTTCCGGTTTACTTGAATCCGTGAGTTCTGACCTTTGTTGTGTATTTATATATATATATAGATATAGAAAGGGGTGAGTTCGCGCGTGATCAATTTTTGGCGCCGTTGCCGGGGAGGCTGTCAAAAGAATATCGCTACGTATTGACACTTTGTGTTTAAATCTGTGAATATTTTCTTTACAAAAATATAAAAAGTACAAAAATATTTTTCATTTTCTTTTATTAGTATAATTATCATCTAAAAACAAAAGAAAAACCAAAAATATAAAAACATTTTCCATAAAAAGAAATAAAATTCATAAATTGGTAAAAATACCAAAATATAATATTCTCAATTGAGGTATTATCATAATAACTTCCGGTGAACTTGTTGGTTCCCAACTCGAACCAAAGATTTAAAACTTGCCTTCTGTGTCACTTACGATATACGGCTCACCTCATTCTGATTGACAAACTATAAAGTGGGTATAAGGAGGGTTGTTCCTAGGAACTACGACCCGAAAGGAGAAATAAGCTTCGCGCTATTCCTACTCCTCCGCTCACCTGTGCGTTTTTCATTCTGAGAGCTACCGTGAAGTAAGATCGATTATTTGGCTTAAGTTGTCTATCTCTTGTCCGTTTAAAATAGATTGTGAATATATTTTAAATCCAAAAATCCAAAAAAAAAATTAGTGATCTAAATTCAACGGAGTTTGACATTTGAGATCGGGGGAGGATTGTTGATTTAACCATTAAAATCTGATAAAAAATGTAATCTTTTGAACTCAAGTGTAGGCTCTCCCATATGTGCTAAACCTTTTCGAATATCGATGGACATATTGAGGGGGGGGGCGAATGGTGTACGATGGCTATTGTGGAAATACCAAAGACCGACCCTGTAATTACTTTATCGGAGTTATAAGGATGGTAAGGTTAGGTATTTGTTCCCACGATCCCGCCAGAGCCAGAGGGATATACCCAGGGACAATCCACTAGTTAGTGTAGAAGTCCTTAGGTATGATTATAAAAGGAGTAATGTGAGGAATAAGGATTGTGCGGACTAGATGGAGCTAGTACTGGAAAACACACCACAACATGGTTCTTGTAATGAAATCTCGTTAAGCATGAAGGGGTTGAAGATTGAAAAAGGAAATGCTAAGATAAAGGGTGAAAAAGAAAGCAGCCTCCTTAAAATTTAGGCAGAAACGGGTCATACATTTGCTGGTCAAGAATCAAAGGTTGATTGCTGACATTGAAGGACAAGTATCATGAGACCCAGTGATAGCTGCAAAACCCTCCCTAGAACTCAAGATCCCCAAAGGATTCTTGTTTCATTCTCACGGAGCTCAATACAGTTTCTATCGTCTTCTACTCCTCGAGTTAGACGATATTGAAATGTGTGACAGGTCTGCTCTGCTCTTCCGACTACAATAAAACAAAAATGCACTATTGAGTCTAGAGCTGAAAAGGGGGTGGGGGGGGGGGGGGAAATATAAAAAAATCATTCAAAAATCTCGTTAGGACACTATACAAATTGTGCTTGTTTTTCACACACTGTGACAACAAGTAAAGATCTTAAGAGTCCTACGCATTATCCTTGTGGTATTGCCAGAACATCCGAAGTGATACGTAAGTACTCACAATGAAGATGGTATCCTTTCTAGAGACAACATAATACATGCTCCTTGGTAGGACATGTGAGATCATTTTGAATTAAACTAGTGACAAAATGGGAAAGCAACAGATGGTGCGATTATTTTGAAATCAAACTTGTTCAGGCAGTGTATTGAAGAATAGGTTTGTAAAAACCTTTCGATGTGCCCAACAACTGTTTTCTTTAGCACGTTGATGGTATATCTTCTAAAACAAATGTGTTTGATGGGGGGGGAATTTTGATTTTGGTGTTATAAATAACATCTTGATGTGTCCACAAAATACTTCTCAAGTGACACATCGACTGTTTTTCAAATCATTTTCTTCTTTAATTCGGTAAAGTAGTAACTAACGATGCACTTTATGTGTGTCTGCTTTGAGGACGTTCCGATAAAGGTAACCTGACATAGTATGGTGATTCTGATGGCTGTACTATCTTGTTGATACCGATACTTATACTGGAAATCTTGGTCAACGGAGATAATTCATCTTTAGTTTGAATCTCACCTGATAACAAGTCGGGTCCTCTCGGAGCCAGAGGTTTACTCCTACAATACTCGGGCGAATTGATAAATGCATGTTCGCCACGGCTTTATTGTTAATTGTTTTATTTCAGGGTCAAGTAAGATGGAGATGGAGATAACCTCGTTCCAGTGGAGTCAGTTACAACCCATGCTAACACTTAATGTTTCTATTAAGGACATCATGACAATACTGTAACGAACCTACAACACAGCTTTCGCATCTCTGAGAAGTAATTTCATGATCAAGAAAAGTGTGATGCGGGGGGGGGGGGGGGGGGGGGAGGGGGGGGGGGGTCCGAAGGTCAAACATCACATGATAGGTAATAATCACTACAAGATGTTTAAGGAGTTTTACTGCAGAATGATGTGCTTAAAGAAAGCTCCAAATTCACTCAAGTCCAAGGACAAAGCTCAAAGATATATTGATGTTCAAAACAAATGTTGATGAAATCAAAGACTACAAAGCCTGAATCAAGATTTAATTCAAATATAATGCTAGGATTCATTTTGTATTTTCTTGGGGTGACTCCCTTAGGGGGGAGATTGTTTGGATTATGAAAATCTATGTAAAAGGAACTCGGTACCCGTGTTATATCTAGCATAGGTTAGCTTGTAGTCTTAGTATTAATCGTTTAGTTACCGTACGACTTATGGTGTTTGGCCGGGTCTTTCCCACTTGTTAGCCCACTCCATGACCCCCCCCCCCCCCCCACCCCCCCCCCCCCACTTAGGGGCACCAAAACACTTGTATAAATACCTCTTCCAGCCATGGGAAGGGGTTGGATGTTTATTTTATCATATACACACACTAAGTGATTTTCTCTTTCTAAAACTTCCCACTTTTTCTCTCTAGAATCGACCAACCATCATTCCTAAGCTTGTATTGTGTTATCCAATATACTACATAACACCATAGAAAAATCTTATTATTTATTTGCATTATCCTTTCTTTGGTATGATTTGTATAACTTATTTCAATGTCCCCAATTTATCTAGCATATTTTAGCTAGCAGAATATCGCTACAAGATCAAGTGTTTATTCATTACAAGCTATTAAGACATGAATTTATTATGATATTTTTCTTTGGTATGATTTGTATAACTTATTTCAACGCCCCCAATTTATCTAGCATATTTTAGCTAGCAGAATATCGCTACTAGTTAAGGTGTTTATTCTTGCAAGCTATTAAGAGATGCATGTATTGTAATATTTTTCATTATTCTGTAAGTATTTGTAAGTTTTCATTAGAGATCAAGTAAATGAATGATTAATTTTGCCCTTATTTATTACTAATTGTTTAGAGGTAATGGCGTGATCTAACTTTTTTGAGCCTAAATATAGCAAGTGGTGAGATTTTGAACATGGACATAACATGATCAAAATAACATGAAAATATAGAAGAAAACGAACAATTTATTGAGATCCCACTAAGACACAAGCGGTTACACATTTTTAATATTAATTTCGATGTAATTGATTTGTAGCGGTTATCTTTTTTATAATTATTGAAAGCCGTACACTTCAATATATTATTGTACACCTTAAAGTAAAAACTTAAATTTTCAACTTTTAAACTTCGTGATAGTCATTCAAATTTTCAGCTTTTCAAGTTTTGTGCTCTACTATATAAAATTTCTCCAACCGAATGTAATTGTGGTGGATCACATATAAAAATTCATTAAACTTTGTAACAACCAGTAAACATGTAATAGTTATCTACAAATTCATTAAACTGGTAAGTTATAACAACTACTAAACACTTGAAAGTTGTAACAGCGATCTAGAAAATCAATGATACTAAAATTTTGAATTATAACATTTAATGAAAATGTAGCCTTCAATTCAATATTGAAGGAAAATCATATTGCTATAAATCCGGAAATAAACACTTAAATTTTGAAGTCAAACACTGTACTATCATAGTATCATTAAAAATTAATTTTAAACTTCATAACTTTAACAGATTTTTTATTACCTTTCATAACAAAAAAAATGTCTAATTAGTAAAACCATAAGTCAATAAAATGAATATGTATAAGCTTTTTTTAATGTTACTATATGCATAAGCACGAAAACAAGCTAATTTTGAGTTAATAACCTCCGTTGAACATTTTTCTTTCCCTACTACAAAAGCAATCCTTCCGAAAGACCTTACTATTGCTTATAGTTATTTTAATTAAACATTCATCCATAAATTTATGTAGAAAGAAACGTTTATTGAAATACTTTGTTTCGGGTTCCAAAATTTAGTCACCGGGTACCCACCGCCGTATTGCATGGGTACCCTGCTAGTATACCAAATGGAAGGGATAAATAATTATTTTTGTCAGATACTCTTTCCATGTCAAAATTATTGCCCCTGAACAGTTTAAAAAATATATATTTATTACTGTTTTCTCTTTCTTACTTTTTAGCACAATGACGATTTTACTATTAGTATATTAATGTATTTCTTAAAGTTATTATATATTAATTTCAAACAAAATAGTAAACCGGTAACCTTGATCCTAAATTCTCTATTATTTTTAATAAATGAACAATTAATTAAAAAAAATAACATCCAAAATTAAAGGGTAAAAGCCATTAATTACCAAGAATTTTAAAATTTCTCGACTGACACCACTTTTCTTTTTTTTATACTACCGAAACCCACATACTTTTAAATTTTTAACCGACTTGAACCAAACGTTTGTACCGTTAGTTATCATGTGGCAACGTTAGTCCATTTAGCTTACGATCACTTTGCATCGTTAGTCCTTTTACAATAATAGTTCTTTATATGATTTTCTTTATATAATTTTTTACATTTTCGTTCGTTTTTTTACGATTTCGTCTCGTTTTTACCTTTTCGTCCATTTTTTTGCGTTTTCGCTTGTTTTTTACGTTTTCGCTTGTTTTTTACGTTTTCGTCCGTTTTTTACGATTTCGTTTGTTTTTTATGTTTTCGTCTATTTTTTCGTTTTCGCTCGTTTTTTTCGTTTACGCCCGTTTTTTACGTTTTCGTCCTTTTTTTACTTTTTCGTCCGTTTTTTTATGATTTCGTTTGGTTTTTTACATCTTCGCCTGTTTTTTTTTTGCGTTTTCGCCCCTTTTTTACGTTTTCGCCCGTTTTTTACATTTTCGTCCACTTTTTTATGTTTTCGTCTGGTTTTTACGTCTTCGTTCATTTTTTTAAGTTTTCGTTTGGTTTTTTAAAATTTCGTTTGTTTTTACGTTTTCGTTCGTTTTTTACGTTTTCTTCCAATCTTTTACATTTCTGTTTTTTTCGTTTTTGTACGATTTCAACCGTGTTCGTACGATTTCATCTTTTATTTTGCGTTTTTTTACTTTTTCGTACGATTTAAAAATATGAACGAAGATTTAAAAAAACGTACGAAAACGTAAAAGAACAAACATAAACGTAAAAATCAAACGAAATCGTAAAAAACGGACGAAAATGTAAGAAAGTGTAAGAAACCGGACGAAAACGTAGAAAACGGACGAAAACCTTCAAAACGGGCGAAAAAGCAAAAAAACAGACGAAAACGTAAAAAACCAGACGAAATCGTAAAAAAATGGACGAAAACGTAAAAAAGAGGACGAAAATGTAAAAAAACAGGCGAAACATAAAAAACGGGGCGAAAAAGCAAAAAGGACAGACGAAAAAACGTAACAAATTAGGACGAAATCATAAAAAACGATCGAAAAGTAAAAACGGGGAAATACATAAAAATAAGGGCGGGAAAAACGAAAAAAAACAGCCGAAAACGTAGAAAACCTGACGAAATCGTATAATGCGGATGAAAACGTAAAAATCGAGCGAAATCGTATTATAATCTTCTAAAGGAAAATCATATAAAGAACTATTATTGTTAAAGGACTAACGATGCAAAGCGATCGTTAGCTAAATGGACTAACGTTGCCACATAATAACTAACGGTACAAACGTTTGGTTCAAGTCGGTTAAAATTTTAAAAGTACGTGGATTTCGGTGTTAATAAAAAGGTAAAAGATTCATGTCGAGAAATTTTAAAAAGTACGTTGGTAATTAATGGCTTTTACCCAAACAAATATGACAAGTTATGATTAGAATCGTAACTATGTTTTATATCATTGTCCAATTTTAAAATGAAAACTTAATAGCAGACTTCTATGTATAATAAAAATCACGCATACTGATTTTTACGTTATACTTCATCCGTCTCTAAATAAGTGTCCACTGTTGACTTTTAAAGTTTTTTTCCATCAACTTTAACCTTAAATTATTTTGATTGTGTTATATAATACTTAATCAAAATTATAATAATGAAAATACATGTAAAACTCGATCCATTCATATATTTTGTATCAAATATTATATAACACAAAAAAGAAATAGCTAAAGTCAAAGTTGCAAAAGAATGACTTTAAAAGTTAATAGTGAACATTTATTTAGAGACGGATGGAGTAGCATATATCAAATAATACTGCTATCAAAGCTGATGAAAAACCAAATTACTATAAACGAATAATCCAAGAACATACTGCTATTTTTTAAGTCATAGGCACTCATATCCTAGACACATAATCGATACGAACACGAAATCATTAAATCCAACCACCGGTGAGAAAACATATTATACCATCAGTAGTTGTTTTTACTTCTTTTTTCTTGTTTAAATACAAAAAAAACAACGCAAACAAATAAATAATTTAGAGACTTACCTCACGAAGTCAAACGTGAATATTGAGTGATTTACTCAATTGTAATGGTTGATTCTTCGTTTATTTTTTTCTTTCGAGACATTCGTGCTGATAACGTGTTGTGAAGTAATAAAGTAAATAATAATAAACAATAACAAGAATGACTGGCTTATGTATCCCTTTTTGATCACGCGTAATGGCAATGGTTAGAGCTGCTTTTGGTTTTTTCCTGAAGCTGGCGTTCAAGTTCGCTGGGTTGGCGTACCTGTACGCCAAGGTTTTTTTGTTTGGCATCTTCGTCGGTTTTGAGGATGGTTCTTCTTTTCATCCTTCTCTCGGGACTTGTTTGGGGTTTCATCAAAATCCATCCCGAAGTGAAAACCGGTGGCTCGGCCTCCGGGATGGGGGGGTTTTCTTTTGCCGAAGTGAAAACCCTCGTGTCAAAAGTTTTTTCATCCCTTTTGATTCCCTCGCAGTTAAAGTCTCGGGATTTTACCATTTTTTGATGTTATGTAATTCTTTTTGTTGACTCTATTGTACTTTAAGTTTCTAGCGTCTTGCTAGACTCTTTTTTATATATATTCCATCTTTGCCGTTCAAAAAAAAAGCATACATTAATTGACTTAACTAATTATCTTGTTTACTTTTTCTTGTGATTATCAAAGATCAAACGAAAACACTTTTGGATTAGGGATTCACGAATCACAAATATGAAACAATAAAGATTTTTCAAAGAAGAATCGTCTATGGTTTCACACACACTTTTATTGATGCAGATGCGGTCAACGAGCGAGTTAACGTGACAAATACGCTTGGCGCTTATTTTTCGGCAACAAATTTCTGTGACGGATTGGGCTGAAATTCCACACTTTGTTTGGTCACTCCGAAAACGGCCAACGGGTGTTTTGGGCTATTCGAGTCGTTGCGCGGCCTCAAAAGAGCATTTTTTTGTTTTTAGGCTTTATTTTAGACCTTTTTAATTATGTTTTGCATGGGATTTTGTTTCCTTTTTATTCTAGAGCTTATCCTCCTTTATAAGGATGTTTTTAGGGTTATCTCTGGCAGCTTTTTGGAGAAACCTACGAATTTATTAAATAAGAGAATTTCGGATTAGTTCTTATGTTTGTTTTTTTCCTGATCATTAGTTGGTTTATTTAATGAATCCGCTATTATTTATTAATAATTCAATTAGAATGTTAGTTCTTGTTAAACAATAAGCAATAGTTAATTACTTGGATCTTAAGCAAACGTAAATAAAACTTGTTCACTTTGGAAGCGGTCTTCGATTCGACACAAGATGGAAGTAGAAGGATGAGAAAAGAAAAAAAGGACTGCTTATGCGTGTTCAGATTACGCAATAATGAATTGAGGGTCAGTAATTTATAGGCTAATAATTGGCTGCAAACAAACGATTACTATCTCTTAATCACTTGGATTTCAAAACTAGGTTAGAAACCTGCCTTTAACAAAGGGGTTTCTAGATTTCTCAATATTACATGTAAGTCTTTCTCTTTAATAGGCTAAGTCAATTTAGGTGTTTTGGTTCAAAAGGGTGGCTAATGATCGGCACAATTATTATACATTACAAATACTAGTTGGTAACCCGCGCATAGCGGCTGGGAATAAAAAATGTTAACTAAACTCAATCTTTACGTAATTTTCTACTCCGCTTAGTAATTTTCTGTTTCACAATGTATGTGTACTAGTTGGGTTTCAACCATAACTTCCGCAACACCATATTAACATTCCCATCTCTCGCATGTAAAAATGAAACACTCTCTTCGAAAGTATATACCAGTTTTCAAAGTATATAGTTTTTAACGTATCAAATTATGATTTAATTAAGTGTTAAAGTTGTTAAAAAAATATATAAATCAACTTAAATGTGAATTTTTTAATCAAAAGTGACACATGTGACTTTATGATGCTGTGATTCCTAAATGAGATGAAATGGTCAAGATTACACATCCTTATATTATTTTTAATGCGGTCCCACATTTATAAATATTATATATTCATTATTGATATAGATATGAGTTTAATTTGTCCACGTATATTAAACCTTGACTCGACAAACAACATTTTCTGGAGATATTCTCAGCATGAGGTACCGTTTGTACGGCAAGAACATTTTTGTTAAAAAACAAAAAGTAAGATAAGATAAATTTCTAATTTATAGGTTATAGTTTGCAAACTAAAAGGCCGGAATAGGTATTTAACTAAGCCCACAATTTACATTCTTATATTCTTCAAAACCATGATACGTTCTCACATCATTTTCTCTCTAATTTTCCTCTTACTTGCTACCACCACCATTTCAACATCACGGTTCAACGCTATACCACCACCAGCCTTTCCCGCCCCATCACACGTAACCGAACAGCTCGTTATTCCTTCGACAACTATGCCTCCAGTCTCTACAGACCTTGAGTCCCAGAAGCGAAGAGTTCCAACCGGTTCAAATCCACTTCACAACAAAAGAAAGCGCTAGACAACGTACCTAATCGTTTCATGTGAATTTTTGCTCCTGGATCCGCCACTGCCACTCTTATATATGCAGGTTACACTTAGTGTAGTATAGAATTTATTTGTTGTTGAATGGATGAGTGGTGATTAAAAACCTATTGTCAGTACTTTAGTGAAATAGGTTATGAATCATGGATGTGATTAGTTATATATGTAGGTGCTTAAGAATTATTTGTAGCTATTGAATCATTTTGTTAATTAAGATATATATATGTTGTTTATAATTTTGTAGCCTGATCATATTCTTTTACATAGATGATGAATAAATTCTCTTGATCTTCTTCACCTTTTGATTAATAAATTTGGTTTTAGTCTCTTTTAGATTGATCAGTTAATATATATTTCTTACGTAGGTTGTATACTGGAAAGGTCTCTCGCATTTTTACATGTTTGAAGGTGAATTTGTGTTTGAAGTTTCATTTGAAACCGTAACTTAGACTTGAGGGTTTAAGGTAGCTAGGTGTGAAAAAAATTGTAAGATAGCTATGTAAAAGATTATCCAAGAATATATATATATATATATTATGCGATTATCAAGACCCTAACACCAATAGTACATAGGGTTTGGCAAGTTTATTCACATTGTTAACAAATTATATAGGGTCTTTGATCCTACTTGTGTGGAAGATTATTGTTAATACTGTAGAAACTTATAGTATTAGCATATTTACATATTCGTACAAGCAGTACTATGAACTCATAAGAAACGATGGTTGCTACGAGTTATGTGAGGGGTTGCAAAAAAAAATCGGTTTAAAACGGTTTTCGGTTATTAGTAAAAACGGTTCCTACCAATACAACCCGGTTTTTCTAATAACCGGTTTCGGTTTTTTCGGTTTTTCCGAAATCGGTTTTTTTCGGTTATAAATGTTCGGAATCGGTTTTTTTCGGTTATAAATTTTCGGAATCGGTTTTTTACCGGTTCGGTTTTTTTCGGTTATAAATGTTCGGAATCGGTCTTTATACCGGTTCGGTTTTTTTCGGAATTTAAACATAGTCGATCATTTGATTCTATTAAACTGTTAATTATCAAACATTTTATTAACAAATACACCAGAATCATACTGAAACAAATACAATCATAACTTTTTATTAATGCACCGGAAACATACTAAAAAAATACAACATAACTTTTATTTAACAATACAATTATAACAACTAAATATAGAAATACTAATACATTTCGAGCTTCGGACATGCGCCATCACCCGAAAAAACATATTAGTGTACTCAAGTAGTCAAAAAAGAATTTTTTTTTTTAAACTATTAGTGTTCGGTTATATTAGTGTACTCAAGTAGTGTTTTTTTAAAAACTATTAGTGTTTTTTTAAAAACATATTAGTGTACTCAAGTAGTTAAAACCGGGTTTTTTTTTTTAAACTATTAACGGTTATAAAAAAAAAAAAAAAACCGGTTTTTAACCGGTTTTTTTTTTAAAAACGGTTAAACGTGTAAAAAAAACCGGTATGATTAAAAACCGGAAAACCGGTCTAACCGGTTCGGTTATATTTAACCGAACCGGTAAAAAAAACCGGTTTTTTAAAAAACCGGTTTCGGTTTTTTCGACCGGTTTTTTAAAAAACCGGTTTGAATTTGCATGTCTATGTGAGACTAAAGTCTGATAACGAGCTTGGCATTCACAAGAGTACAACAAAACTGTGAGCCTGACTTAGCTCTAATATACATACGCAACCTCGCTCGCTAGTTAAGACTTAAGACCAATGTTTTGAAACCCGGTTCGACCCGGCCGGGTCAACCGGTTTGAACGGTCTACGGTCGAAAAATGGGTTAAATTTAAATCCGGGTGTTTTATATTTTCGAACCGGTTGTGACTCAGCGGGGTTTAAGTGACCGGGGTGTCCATGGACGGAACTTCCATAAGACCAAGGGGGGTTGTGGCCCCCCCAAAAAATTTACTCTCAAGTACCATTTACTATGTAATGTTAGTCATTAGTTGTGCAAAATATTAAGGTTTTATAGTTTGGCCCCCCTAAAATATGTATTTTATATTTTGGCCCCTCCGACAAATGTGTTCAAGTTCCGTCCCTGCCCGGGTCAACCCGGTTCTCGAGACCCGGTTTGACCCGGCCGGGTTTGGGTTTTTTCATGTTTTTTTATAAATAAAATAAGTTTTTTATATATATTTGCAACGTAATTTTATTTGTTACATGTTATATTTGGTAGTAAATCGTTTTTAGGCTAAATATAAGGTATATTCATAATTTATATATATAATTTTTTGTATTATTGAAAATATTATTTTTTTAAAATTTTTTTTGAAAACCGGGTTGACCCGGCGGGCCAACCGGTTGAACCGGTAACCCGGTGACTCGACCGGGTCGATTATTGACCCGGGTTTCAAAACATTGCTTAAGACTACTTTAGATTAATTAAGATTAATATATTACTCGTAGTCTTTTCTTGTCAATGCAACACCCTTTTGAAAAAATGCAGAATCAAGTATACTAATTATTACTATCTATTCATGTCAAAATTTTGTTCAAAAAAAAAAAAAAATTGTATTCATGTCAATGGAACTAACTACTTACATTGCCAAACTGTGGATGAATCTCAATTGTGTATATACGAATTTTACATGATTGGGACAAGTCTTTTTCATAAAATGGAATATATATCTTGGATACGATTGTTTGATGGTACAAATTCAAGCAAAAATAGAAGAGCATGGCCCATAAATTGAATGGAATGGTGTTAAATTACAATAATTTAATAACATACAACCACCATGCACTTAATAAGACTGAATTACAGCCTTACACATATAAAGTGCATGCATGTGTTTCTCTTCATCATGAGTCCTTTCTACCTTTCCGCATATAAGTTTTTACATATTGCAACTACAATTTTAATCATGGATGCTTCTTCTGTGTGTACTTTGTGCACTGTTTGTTTACTCTTTTATACATGTACCTTGCAAATAGTACTTGTAAAATTGACTGAAATACTAATCTCACGTGTTATGATATTTGATATTTCACAAAAGAGTCATGATTTTACCTCAGATATGCATCTTTTTGATGTAACTATTAAATTTTCAAATCTTTTGTTATCTATCACTAGAGATACTCATAATGGCTCAATAGCTCATTGAATACAACAAGTCATGTGACATTTGGAGTCATAGTATTTGGATCAAATGTTGTGTATGTGTTGTGACAGTTTCGGTTAATTTGCTTAAAGAGGAGCATCGGTTTAGCTACCACTTAGTCATAAGGCATGGTCACTCACAAGAGGTCTGTAGTTAAGTTTCAAACTTCAATAGGTACACGAGGATAACTCAATTAAGCCGCGTACATTTGAGTCAAATACTTGACCTCCCAAGTAACCGAACTCATATGTATTTTACGGGCGTTGGTTTGAGTTTTTTTTTTTTTTTTTGTGTGTGGTTAATAATCGTGTTGAGGACCATGCTTGAACCGACTATCAGACTATGTATCCAGGATTTATGTAAAACGTCACATACATTCAAACAGGGTAAAAATCATACTAACAGGAGATTGATGTGACACACAAGAGTCAAGAGAAGTATCGTATGTAGAACTTTTGGTTTGGAAACTATTGAAGACTGTTGCTCAACAAGAGTACGGGTGTATTTCTTTTTCCCCTTAGTTCCACTTATTGAGGATGGTGTGGGCCCAAAAGTGTTAATTCCTCTTATTTGAGAGACCCACTCAAAGCTCTCTCTCTGCTCCCCGCTATATGTTATATTACCTCTTATATTCACGCGCCAAGTGTGGAGTGAGGTATTGCCTGGGACACTTCTTCTTAATTCACTAAAAAAAAGAAACACACCCTACGTCAAGACCCAAGTACCTCCCACAACAAGAATTCGGAACCTTTTCCCCCACTTGTGCGATATATTTTATCTCTGCTAGGTCGATGAATAGAATAAAATAATCCAGCCAAAAGGATATGAACATGTACTGTGAAACGGGCTAAAAGTTGCTTAAAAATGTTTCATTCAAAAAGCTAGCGATTATAGTTATGATAATTCCTTTTTAATGGAAGCTTTTTCTGTGAAAAAAATAAATACAAAGATTATATGGCCTTAGGGATTCTTTCTTAAATTAAGTGTGTCGAAAGAAATCTAATAAACCGGTTTTTACAATGGAACCACGAATCAAGAACAACTTCAACAAAATCTCGGCAAAGGCCAAGTGGCATCAACATACATACGAGATATTTATATACAAACGTTTATTAAACGAGAGCAAAAAAGGTACAAATAAACCTAACTCCGCATCTTTATTTATAGAGAATGAGAAGGAAAACCTAATCCTTGGTGAATAAAAAATCTACAAATGAGGAGGTTAGGAGATTCCCTAATACGAGTACAAGATTAGCCTTCTTAAGTTTGAGCTAAACTACAACTAGGCGACTAGCCCCTAAACTTATATCCTAACTGTTACACACTAACGTTCTAACAATTTTCACTTTAGTGGTGATAGTTACCTTTTTATGATACGCAGTAGCTTCAACCGGTGTTGGTTGGAACTTTCGGAACCGGAGAAGACCACCTGGTCAGGCATCAGTACGCAAATCCTGCTACTTAACCTTAGGTCAAATCGTGACTCTGCATAAAGTCCATTTTACCATGTATAACTAGTTTTTAAATACTTCGTTTATACTAGGGATGAGCATATAGACCCGAATCCCGGTACCGAACCGGAACCGTACCGAAACGGTACCGAATCCCGGTATACGGTACGGGACCGGTACCATGATTCGAGTAAAAAAAATCGGGACCACTAGTTCGGTACGGGACCGGTACCAAATCGGGAAATTACCCAAAAAAAGGGGAAAAACCATCGATTTCCCGGTACCGGTACCCGAATCCCGTTCGGTATGGTACCGGTACCACTAATTTATGCTCGGGAAAAAATCGGTACCACTAATTCGGTACGGGACCGGTACCGTGCTCATCCCTACATAAACAAACTAAACAAGGGAAGATACAATATTTGACAACCGGCGACAAAACGCAACACCACTCAAAAGTAGTTACATGGGTATAAATAAGCACATTAACTTGTGAAATAATCTTTGGGACTTGAAGCCGAGCCCCATGAAAATAGTTCCAAACCAATGGGTAAAACCACGACTCGCCAACACTTTAAGTTTTAGGGTCAATTCCATAATTATCTAAATTAAAAATTAAAATGTCATATTTACTCAAAAAATATTTTAATTATATTGAATATTATGCATTCAAATTTGTATTTTTAGTATATATCCATTGTAGTGTTTAGATCGAGAATATCTAAGTTTAAAATATTGGGAGGAAGAGAAAATTAAAGGGGTAGAAAAAAAAACTGATTTAACGGAAGAGTTAATTGAAACATTTATTTATTATACATACAGTTATTAATAAATCTCGCCCAAATACAAACCTACAGCCTGAATCAATTGGATAGAAAAATGGATTAAACTAGCCAACCACTTAATTGCCCGGTGGAGAATATAAATCTAAAGACGCTTTTTTTCATTGTGTTGGTTTGATACTTGAGTCAAAACAGTTTGAATCATGTATAAAACCAGAACAAAAATGTAATTGGTGTGCTTTGGGTTTGAAAACCAAATGAGAGACGGGACTAGAAAACAAAACAACCAGGTGCACTTATAATAAACTAAACAATACTATAAACACAATTTTTAATAACTAAGTGCATTTAACGAAAATCAATGTTTAAAAAAAAAATTAACACTCCATCCCTGAACCAAACTGAAGTACTTGATTTGGTTTTAATTTGGTTGATGATTTGACAAAAAATTAATCAAACCAAACCAAAAAAACTGAACATTTGTATCTACATAAAAGTAAATTAATTATATCGAATATTGTTTCTATCCTATTTTTTTTGTAAAGCGTCTTAAAATCCTTAAGTATCTTTTAAACCAGGCTATCCCAAAAACAAGTTTTTTAATGTATATTCAAATGCTTGAGTTAACTTGCTTATAATTTTTGGACATAAGTTGAAGGGTCTATTAACTATTTAGTAGATTATGTTATAAAGTTGACTTCAATTTGTTTTTTTTTTTTTTTACTGAAACCAAACCAAATCCTGTTTAGTTTTTGGTTTCGTTTTATCCGTTTCAAAATAGGTTTAGTTTGTTTTGCCTTTCCACATTATACAGACCAAAGTGAAGCCAATTTTAACTTTCTTATTAGGCGATCATAATGCCATGTTTTAAAATGGAGATTTCTTATTGGTCAATATTGCTTCAGAATCTTGTGATGTAAAAGTCTTAGGCTACACGGAGTGGATCAAAACTCACCGAACCAAAGCTCACTCACCGCGGTGAGTCTTATTCCCCATGTCAGAAGTCACGCGCGAGTTTGGGGGGGGGGGGGGGGGGGGGGGGGGGGGGGGGGAGGGGAGGGGGGGGGGGTGGGGGGGGTTGGGGGGGGGGTTGGTGAGCCACTCACCGAATGTGAGTGATAATAGTTGGGCCTCACTTTTTTTTAATACCGTTGTATGTGTAAAGAAATGATATGTAAGGTGAGTGGGGTGGGTAAGGTGGGTTGTTATTAAGTGTGTTTCGTGAGTGGTAAAGTTGGAGAAAAAAAGCTGATGTGACGCTGACATGTCCGGTGAGTGGTATAAAACCACTCCATGTAGCCTTATTGTATTGAAGACGTGAGCGGAAGTACATACTTAAATCGTACAACCATCCATATGAACAAAACAGTCTATTATCAAAGAAAATAGAGAATTATAACATTTAGTCGTTCAAAAAGGGTCAGATATGTGTATATTAGGACACCATTTTGTTTATACATAAACAAACTACAAAGGGGAAATCAAATATTTGACGACTGATGATAAAACGGATTTTTTTTAATTGACCATAGCATTAAAAAAAACTAATTAACAAAATCCGTACTCTTAAAAATAATTAGCATAATATGTATACTATTTTCTTTTTTTTTCTTTTTTAACAAATAAGAAAAACTCATTTTCTTCAACGTCCACTTCCAATGGCGGAGCTTGACGATTTATTGTGGAAGGGCCATAAACGTGATTTATATAAAGTATAAGGGCCAAAATGAAAGAAAAAAATGTATTGCCCTAAAAACCAAACAAGCTAGGTGACAAGGTTGGGGGGGGGGGGGCGGGGGCGGGGGGGGGGGGGGGTGGGGGGGGGAGGGCGCAACTCTCTTTGTCTGTACTAAGCTCGCAGTGTCACTTCATCCTCCTCAATGCCAACTCCTTCACCGTAATCACTTGACATATCTTTATGTGTTCCAATGTTGTGATCCCGATGACAAAAAAATAAAAGTCTTACGTTTGTGTTGATTCAAACAAATGCGAAAACCGTGAAGAACATAATCTAACTTTAGAGGAATCTGAAACACAAATATTTTGAAAATCGGGGTTTTAGGGTCGAGTCACGGTGGGGGGGGGGGGAGGGGGGGGGGGTACAACCATCTTTGTCTCTACTAAGCTCCGCCAGTGTCCACTTCATCCTCCTCAATGCCAACTCCTTCACCGTAATCACTTGACAGATCTTTATGTGTTCCAATGTTGTGATCCCGATGACAACAAAATAAAGTATCTTACATTTGTGTTGATTTAAACAAATGCGAAACCGAATAACATAACAAACTTAAGAGGAATCTGAAAACCAATATTTTGAAAATCAGGTCTTCGGGTCGAGTCACCGGGTTACCGGTTCAACCACGGTCTTCCGCAACAAAAAATAAAAAATATTTGCAATGATAAAAAAAAGGTTATATATAAATTATGAATATTCCATATATCAAGCCTAAAAACTATTTACTAACGAATATAACATGTGCAAAATAAAATTACGTCGAAAACATATATAATTAACTTGGTTTATTTGTAAAAAAATGGAAAAAAAACAAAACCTAGTCGGGTCTCAAAAACCGAGTTGACCCGGGACACTTCAATCCCGACGGGTCTAACCGAGTTTCGAAAATATAAAACCTGGTTTAATTTGACCCATTTTTTTACCAAAACCGGTTCAACCGGTTGAATAGGTAAGGTCGAACCAGGTTTCAAAACATTGTTGAAAAGCATAAATCAACAAGGTCATACGGAAGTATCCTACGTTTTCACTGATTCGCTCAAATACATAGGAAATTACGAAGGAAACTAGTTGAACTAACATTGAATGACATCGTATATGTAATCGAGACATTATGTTTTCTTTTGCTTGTAATCGGTTACTTTGAGTTATGACGTCGGAATCATGTCATACATCGTCACCATCACCGGTGACATAATCAGGAATGGCGAGGACGTAGGAGATGCGAACGTCAATTTTGATTAGGACCACGTCTGATTTTATATTTATTATCATTAGCTTTATTAATTTGATATCAAGTCGATATTTGACGAGACGATGCGTGATTGCTACTAATACTCGCATAGTCGTTCAATGTCGATTTGATTGAATCCCTTTCATATATTCATAACATTTCCATGAATTTGATCAGGCGGATCAATATGAATGTAAATTACTTTTTTAAGATTCTATCACCCCATAAACCTAGTTTACTAGGTGCGGAATATAATATCTGACCATGAAGATGAAACACAACCCAGCAAGATTATGCTTAGTTATGCAGGATAGATAAAAGAAAAAGATGCATGATGTGAGGGTCGTAAAGGACTCCAGCAAGAAGTTTTACAACTCCCTATGCAGTGTACCTAATCGTTGCAGTGTAGTATAGGCAAAAGTCGGGGGTTGTTATCGTTTTCTAGGAGAATAGGTTGGAAATGCTTGATCACGGTCTAATAGAATTGTAGGGGTTGAGAGAATATTCTTTTTGTATTTTTATATTTTATGAAAAGCAAATAAATCTATGGTTTGAGTGGTTAGTTTGTTTAACTAATAACTAAACTAATTATAATCTATGCTACTAGTGATAACTTTATGATAAACAATTGTATTTACCTAATCATGCACTACTCCTCATATTGCTTCTCCTAGATCTGTTGCCTTGTCACACTTGTGATGATCTGTGTAAGTATTTTCTAGGTCATAAACGGATTACACAAACCCGCCGTCAATTTAATATTCCGTTAGGGCAATGCACAAGTAAGGTAGTAGGAAGACTATTACAAGGCCCCTAAGAGTATATTAAATGCATGTGAAATAACTTAAGAGGGATCAACCATATTAGGGGTAAGGTGGTATGAAGACTGTTATCGATAGTATCTTGATATCACCCTATTCACGTTTTCCCTAGACATGTCAACAACGATACAGACAAAAGCTGGTTTTCTAAAGCCTAACGCGCACATTCATCAACATGAAGCAACATAAAAAGGATATACAACATAAATTTTATGCAATCATAGATAAATACAAATGAGGGTTTAGCCTCGCATGTTATAAAGAAAGCAAGAAAATAAATCAATCAAACAACACATAGACATATTGAATGATTAATGATAAATAACCTTACTTGATTAAAACATGGATTCAAGGTAGTACAATAGGGTTTTGAGGCCCTAAAAACGACCTACAAAGCTGCTAGAATGACTAGGGTTCGTCTCCCTAGGTTTATACAAAGTTACACACTTAAAACCCTAAAAACGGTTTTATATTTATAGAGATATCGACGCGACGGCGTCTCTTAGAAATCCTGACGCCGTCGCCACGTAGATGATTCTAGATCTTCTTTAAGTCGGCCATGTCCTGACGTCGTCGCGAAATTCATGACGCCGTCACTAGATACATCACGACCGCGTCGCTTTAT
>BQNB010071852.1:0-32625 GCA_026074375.1 Tanacetum coccineum
CAATCGAAACAACATTTCCTGAAATGATAATATTAAAGATAAAATACAAACCTGTCCTGAAAATCCCAAACTCTAATCGTCTCGTCTTTGCTCCCCGTATAAAGCTTATCAGGCCTAACAGGTAATGCAATACCACTAACAACCTATCACATTATAATAACCACATAAGTATCATGCCAAAGTTGAAAATTTCCTAAAAGAATAATGCAGTTAAATATGAGACCCCGCTTTTTGATTGCATGATAAAAGAAAATAGGAATGGAAAGAACAAACGTGTACCTGTATCTTTGCTTTAAATACCTTAGGATGCGACCATAGCAAACGAGGCTCAGATTTACATATTCAGTAGCAGTGCCAAACACCCAACATGGCTGCAATCACACTCACGGTGTGACTGCCGAGCCAAGATACATGTGTGGATGAGCTACGCATAGTAAATGGTAAATTATCATCATCGCCTTAATTAGTAACACAAATGTTATCAGCAGGCTCATGCTTGTGAGCATGGAAGCAAGGGTTTCGATGATACAATTATACCTTATATTATTAACCATGAAGATCGTTCCCCTGAGTTGCTTTTAATGCACTCATTAAACACCTCCGCCTGACCCGATTTCTCTTGTGATGTTTTTATCCGGAGCATTTAAGAGAGTATACACGTATGGGGCTACGTGTCTATTCTCTCCCAAAAAACACCGTCCCCATCATCTCTCACTCAAACATATGAAACTATTTTATAAGGAGGCTCAAGCCAACTTTATCAGATTTCAACTTAGCGACAAAAGAGCACACCATAAGTTTCAAACCCTCAGAAGCAAAGATGAACCATGTTATCATCGATGAGATCTGATTTATTTAGAGAGAGAGAGAGAGAGAGTTGTATTTATTTGTTTCTGATTCACCAATTGTAGCACGTACCCTACGTACGTGTCAAGACGTGAGAGAGACAACCGGGCCAAAAAATAGGACGGGGCAAAACAGTTATTATTTAAAATATGGTTGTGGAGGTTGCTGTGGCGAGCGACCCTCACACTCTACCATCCTTCCACTTCTTGCGACAGTCGTACTCGAAAAGCATGCATTAAAGCTATTTTAATTTTAATCTAAAATTACAGCCGACAAAGAAACCAAACCATCAAAATTTCTGAAAAGCAACAACATCACACAATGGTTGCAAATTTCTTAGGCCCACGGCCGCTATTACGGGAACCACACAACCCACTATATGTGGCTGCAACCACAGTGTAGTTGTGGTCGCCCCGCCAAAATACAGGTGTTTTAACTCGTGGCTCACAAAAACACAATGGTAGAATGTCATCATCATCGCCTACTGTTTATATCGAACTATACATTATAAGTATATATTAAAACCCAAAAATTATGTTGTGTGCCTATTTATTAACCTCCTTATAATCCCGATCCATAAAACCGCAACCAAAGAAAAAGGTCAACGATGAGTATCTTAAAAAACCAACATTTGTGTTCTCATTCTTCGTATAAGGCACCCACCTAAACCGCTCATCGTCACACACCGATCAACATCGTCACACACTATAAACAGCGGCAACGAAGAGATCGCGTGGCATCGAAGAGACTTAGCTTAGTGACATTCGTCACAGTAATCATTAATCGCTAAAGAGTACAACACAAAACAACAACAAAGACTGCCAACCAAAACCAACTGCATGAAATGAGTGCGTTTATAACCTCGACTCTAACAGCTATCACTAACGTACACAAATAGGTTAACGATTATCTTAATCCAAATTTATCACACCTAAAAAAATTAAACAAATCCAATCTTAATCATAAATAGAAACCCCAACAATCACAAAAAACATAAACCACATACAATTTTCTTACTTTCAACTTACAGTTTAAGACATCATAACGTTAAAGAGGCAACAATAGTCAATTAAGAAACATACCCCGACAACACCATTATCAAAGCTATTAAATGCCAAATTCGTAGCTCTAAGAAATACAATTTTTAGAAAAGCACCTGCTTTACTTGGAGTTTATCAAGCCCAAAAATAGCCAACAAATATCCAAATCTTGATAAGACAATAAGCAACAAATATCAAACAAACGAACACCTAAGGTAACCAACATCACCAACCGACCACCAACGCCACCCACCATGAATGGCGGCAACGAAGATATCAGCGGCATCGCCGGTGAAGCCAAAGAGATAAATGAGGTTTTACACAGTCGGACCATCATATGCCACATGTCAGAGTAATGGCATTTAAAACCGTCACATGCCTCGTTCAATCAGATGGCAATTCGATTTTGTTGATTAATATTCTGTGGATCTGAGCAGGAGAAGCTTCAGGAATATCTTTTTCATCTATTTGTGTGAGAGATGATGAGGACGGTGTTTTTTGGGAGAGAATAGACACGTAGCCCCATACGTGTATACTCTGTTAAATGCTCCAGGTATAAAAATAACAAAAGAAATCGGGTTGGGCTGAGTGTTTAATGAGTGCATTAATCGGGTCAGGCGGAGTGTTTAATGAGTGCATTTAAACCACCTCGGGGAAACAATCTTGATGGTTAATAATATAGGTATAATAAAAATACATCTCCTCTTTAGCTCCCTAAACACTAAAGAACATAAAAAGATAATTTAACTATTTACAATTTCCCCTAATCATTTAGCAACTCGTTATAAAAAATTGTAGCTCCCTAAACACTAAACAACATAGATTTAACATTGATGCGGCGGGTTATAATCCTCCTAAAGAAGTCTACAATCCTCGTAATCAGAGTACCTAATCGTTGTAGTATAGTATATGCAAGACTCGGGGGATTGATCATTCTTTAAGGGAATAGTGAGGTAGGCTTGAATTGTACGTTACTAGGATCTAAAGGTTGAGGGAAGAGTATTTTTTTTGTTTTTATATTTTATGAAAGCAAGTAAAATCTCGGGTTTTGAAGAGGGGTTTTTAAACTAAATTACTAACTACTCCTAAATGCAAATGTAAATTGGTGGAAAACTCGTATAGGTAAACAAACGTGCTCACTTAATCATGCATTACTCCCTAGTTGCTTTCTCTAACTTATTGCCCGTTTTCCTCGTTAGTGTAATGTGTAAGTATTCCTCTAATTTAGCAGCGAGTTAGTTAAGCTCACTGACTATGTGACAACCTAGTCGGGCGTTACCTATCAAACACGCTCCTTCCCAATAGTTAATCACGCATAATAAATACTTAAGAAGGAATCTACCTAAAATCAACTAGTTATGAAGAACTTAGTTGTAGGTTTCATCTAACTTAATCGCGTTTCCCTGACGTCTATGCTAATGTAATATCTTATAGCTAGTTTTCTATAGCCTAACGCGCACACCACTAATAAGAAGCAATAAAATCAAAGATTACAAACTAGGTTACATGCAATCGTAAGCAAACACTAATTAATTTAGCCTAGCATGTTAATAGAAAGCGAAGAACAACATATAATCAAACAACACATAGACGTATTGAATGATTAAATGAATAAAGAGACTTCACTTCAATTAAACATGTGAGTACAAGAGGGTTAGAAAACCCTAAAAATCGACCAAAATAGCTTCACTAAAAGTTCTTCCAAGTTTCCACACGAATTATGAGAATAAAGGGGTTGTATATATAGTTTTTGGGCTCTGACGGCGTCACTAGGGTTTGTGACGCCGTCAGCCCATCGAATCTTCTAAGGGTTTCTTCTTGTCAGCTATCATGACGCTGTCACTATCCAATCTTGACGGCGTCATTATGTTTTTGTGATGTCATCTCCACCACCTGAGAAGTCACACTTTTTGTCCAAAAATCCACTTTCTAGGCACATTTAGTGAAGGCGTCAGGATGGGAGTCGCCATCTTGAAAAGTTATATTTTTGTCTAGTTTCTTCCCAAATCGAGCCACAGTCACGTGCTTTTCTTCCAAGTGCTTCCCAAATGCTAAAATAACAAAAAGAAGGAATTAAGTACAATATTTGGGCATATTTGCATGATTTTGGGGGTTAAATGACTCTGAAAAATTGTATAAAATAACACCTCATCAAATACCCCTACACTTGGGATTTGCTTGTCCTCAAGCAAATGAGCTTTTCTACCTAGTAAATAGCAAAGTCAGGGGCATTTAACCTACTAAATAAAGATAATTTATGGCATAACCGAATCAACCTTGTAATTAAAAGCACGTGAATCATATACTAGCACCTCACATAAGTGTTTGGATTCTCTCTTTCACTCAGTGTATAATAAATTATAATAATATAGGAAATGGGAAAATAAACGCTCACTACCTGTCATAGCATATAGATTACCATAAGCATGATAAAGGATCAAAACCTCCTCCTCTTTGGCGTAAGCACGTAGAAATTACTATCTAAGAGGTCTTTTAAAAGGGTTGTAATGTTAGGTGTAAGGTAAAGGAAACACGGTTAAGGATAATGGGAGATATTTTACCGGTGGCAAGCTAATCATTCGTAGGAGTACATGTAATAAGCCGTTGCTAAGCCAAGACTCGACAAACACTATGACAATCGTACACAACTCTACATCAAAATCTTTTTTTTCTTGACTCTTTCTTGACATAAACATAAGCAGGATGGCAGCCCATATATTTTATCATATTTTTTTGCTTTTTTTTTCTTTTTTTTTCTCTTTTTTTTATTTCTTTATATACACTTTTGCCCTGTCATCTGCTGAAAATAAAATAATATACAAGACTCGGGATTTATATTGACATCCATACTTTTGAGTTTTTAATAACTATCTAATGACCCAATTAGAAGGATCAATAAACATGAAGTATATTAAGCACGTATGGGGGTCATAATTTGACTTTCTCCCAATTTCTCCATAAAATAATAATTACCATGAATCTCAATCGTCCTAAAACTATGTACACTAACAAGAGACTCGACTTAGCAAACGCATATTCTAGAATCTAATTCACTACCGGTACACTCTTATAAGCATTAAAGATGAATGCTTTTATTCCTAAAGATCTAGGGGCGAACCTCACATTTTGGGTAGGGGTATATATATTCCTTCAATGCTATTACATAGGTTGAACTATTCAGCTGATAATCAATATTTGTTATTTAATTTTTTCAGAGATTGATTTCAGGAGCTTCATGGTGGAAGGGGTTAATGGTGAGTTTCATTTTCTACCAGAGGAGGTGCAAATGATGAAGGAAGTTCTCCTTCTACTAAATCTGTCAGTAACGAAGCTCCGGTTATCGATGCAGAGCGTCTAACTGCTGTATCCTTTCAAATTTGCCTAAAAAAAAAACATTGGTGACTTAACAATGCACACTCGAGATATGATGAAATTAACTTTGGGTTGGCCATTCTTGTTTGCCAAGCAATAAGCGCAAACTCGGAAGGTAGGTACATCCTCAAAGGCTACTAGAAAGAGAAAGCAAACTGCTGAATCTTCTAGGAAAGAACCTACACAAAAAGCTCGAAAAGTTCTGCCCTAAACAACTAAAGCTTCTGGTGATGCCTCTGATCCTCTGGATGCCAATAGTGATCCTGACATTCATGGTACATTTCTTGCTCTATATACTCCTTGTACCTAAACACTATACACCCATAACACTGTATTTTGTTTTACTATAGAGTTTCCTTCTGCTAAAGAACTAAAGGATTCTGTTGACTATCACTGGGTTGTTGCTTACGTAACCCCTCCTCCATGGAAACAACATCTAAAAGAGATAAGTTTGGAGAAGCTCTGCGATATCCATGACAAGGCTTACATGCGACAAGCTATTCTTGAAAACATGTTGAATAGTAAGACCCGTAAGCTTAAGTCTACTATGTCAAAGGCTAGGGCTTCTTGTGATGCAATTCGAGAGAGGGTGGTTGCGAAGGACAAGGCATATATTAAACTTGAGAGAAAGTGCAATGAAGCTCTGCAGGATTTGGACAAGAATCATCTTGTGTTAGACATGCGCTATGAAATTGAGACCTTGCAGAGGCAAGTTGACAGGCTTCACGGTGAGTATAGCAGGTTGGTTCTTGAAGAGAAGAAATGGGTTAACTATGAGCAGACCCTGTCTATCCTTCGTTCAAAAGTTGAAGGGTTGGAGAATGAAAGGGAGAGACTTAAGAGTTCCAAAACCCAGCTGCTGCACGAGATCGATCGGTTGAGGCAAGATAGGGCAGTTGTGGTGTCTAAGGTTGTTCCTCACGTGGCTACAAAACTCGTCCGTAGTGATGAGATGGGTCTTCTAGTTGCCAGACTTGTCAAGGCAGCTATGTTTTATGGTAGGTGTACATCTTTCGAGGAGGTAGCTGTTCTAAAAAAGCCTTTTGACTTAGAGAAGATGTATGGATATCGTTCTTCCTCTAAGAAGGAATTTGACCAAGCCATTTCGGAGGTGAGGACTTAGCCACAGCCTCTTATCCAGTCATAGCCGATATGCCATCTGTTTGATCCGTACGCCTCCTCTAGAATGGATGTTGCTCTTAAAGAAGCCAAGTTCCTTCACGTACAAAGACTGTCCGTCATACTCTAAGACTTCATATCCAGAGAGATCCGTTAGTTGATTGGTCGTATGTAGCCGTTATTTTAACTATCCAGATGGTATGTACCCCTGACCTTTTCACTTTATGTTCTACAGGCTTCGGCCTTAAACAATATTTCTGTGTTGATCTCGATGGTTTATGTAGGCTATCATATAAATTTTTTTGCCAATCCTTGTGGTTCGCTTTGGATATTGTCCCTCCGTGGAATTTAATCATATGGGGATGTAGTCCACGTTAATCTACTACTTTGTTTCTCGTAGTTTTATTTTCCCTTGTATTTGTTTGTTGGGAAACTATGGGGGACCTTAGTCTGACCCCTTATATATCTTTTTTAGATAATGTTTTTGCGCTTTATTAAGCAGAGGCTCATGTGTTGCCTTATAATGTTCACCAAGGTTTGCAAGCAATCCTTCGCTTGTAACAGAGGGTTGCGACCCGCTCTGTTTTAGCCCAAAGGTTTCGAACGAAGACCTTTGGGATTAGTTATCTGTGAATTTATGGACGTTTTGAATAACAAAAATTGTTATGGCTAAAGGTGTGGCCCTTACAAACATCCTTTTTCGAACTAAAAACTTTTAAGTACTTGGTTATAAATAATAGTAAGGCTTAAGTGTGGCATTTATGACAATCTTTTGTTGTAAATAACGTCACAAAAGATTTGGCTTGGATTCTAGGGGTAGAAAGATTTACATCATTCATGTATTGAACATTAGTTTTCTACTATAAGAAGAATTACCTTTGAAAGAAATAGTCAAAAACAATTACTATATAAAACAATAAATGCAAATTTTACATGTTAAAACTTACGAAGGTTTCGAACCGTTCCTGTTCGATCAACGTGACTAAGAGAGCCATATAGTGTTTCTAGTTGTAGACTCAGTCTCCATAGGCTTTCTATTAATACATAAGGCCCTTTCCCATGTTGGTCCTCTTATTTTTCCTTAGAACTACTGCTTTGGTTACACTTTTAAGTCGGGGAAAAAGTACGGGTACGGAACCTTGGCCTTAAATGGAGATGGTGGGGTACATTGGTGGTTGGTTTTTTTTTTTTAAAAGCCCTCCAGGCTTGTGATAGTAATCAGGTTTATAATGGAAGCTATCTTCCTTCGCTCTTCGAGAATATCTAGGTCTTCTCTACACCTCTTCTCGTTCTGTCTAACTTTAAATTCCTTGATTCTTTTTGTTTCCATGCTTATTTCTATGGGAACAACGGCTTCCGAGCCATAGACTAGACTGAATATAGTTTTGCCATTGTTGGATTTTGGGGTTGTCGTATGTGCTCATAATACCTGTGGTAACTCATCCATCCATCCTTGGTGAGTCTTTCCCAGTCTTCGCTCCATGCCCTTGACAATATCACGGTTGGTGACCTCGACAGCCCATTTGCTTAGTGATGATAAACCAAAGTAAAACATTGGAGTATACTAAGTTTTTGGCAAAATATTGGAAATATTCCTTCAGCGAATTGTTTCTTATTATCTAAGATGATTATTTGGGGGATTCCAAATCTGCACACAATATGTTCCCATAAAAATTTCTCTATATGCTTCCCCGTTGTGGATACTAGGGATTTCGCTTCGACCCACTTTATGAAGTATTCGATGGCTATGACAAGGAACCTTGCACCTCCTGGGGCCATTGGTAGTGGTCCCACAATGTCAATTCCTTACTAGAAAAAAGGCCATGCTGAAGTTATATGTATCATCTCCTGCTTTGGCTTTCTTGGTTTAGATGAGTGGTGTATGGCGTGTTCACATATTTGAATTAGCGCCTTCGCATCATTGTGCATCGAAGGCCAGTAATACCCTAGCTTCATAATCTTAGACACTACTGATTGTGATCCTGCATGCATTCCACAGGATCCTTGGTGTATCTCCTGAATGATGTTCTTGGCGTGTACATGTCCTACACATCGCAGCCATGGTGATAGATATGACTTGTGGTATAGGTTATCGTCTATTATTCTGTATTGGGGTACCTTAATTCTTAGCATACTGGCTTTCTATGGATCTCTGGTAAGTGTTCCAAATAGTAACTACTCTCGGATTGGTAGCATCCAGTTTTCACCTTCTTCTTTTATAATGTCTGCCACTTCTTTTTGACAATTGACTTTTCGTGCAGGACTTCCACCAAAACTTCTTTGGCCAGTCTTTCTGAGAAAGATAATCGAAAGCCAGTATTGCTATAGAGCATCTACTTTTTTGTTCTGATCTCGCCGAACATGCTCTATGGAATAACTGTGGAAGCCTTTGAGAACATTCTCTTGTTTTCTCCAGGTATTGCTTTATCACTGGCTTTCGTTCTTCAAAGAATCCCTTTATTTGGTTGACCATTAACTGAGAGTCTGCGAAGATGGTCAGGCTTTTGATTTCCATTACTTAGGCTATTCGCAATCCTGCTAGCAACGCTTCGTATTTTGCTTCGTTATTTGTTATTTCAAATTTGAACCGCAAAGCATATGTGTATTCCTTTCCTTTGGGGCTGTTCAACATCAGTCCTACACCTGATCCGTCGAAGCTTGAGGATCCATTAGTACAAAGCTTCCACATGTTGTCCATCTTCGAACTTTCTTTTTTAGTTTCTTTCTTGCTGGCTACTATCCTTTCATCTCCTTCGGAAGGCATTTTAATGGAGAAATCCTTCGGTATCTATTTCTTGATAGAGTCGTGTCCCTTAAACTCAATGTCATGCTCCCCCAGTTCGATGGTCCATTTGGCTATTCGTCCTGACTTCTCAAGACTTGTGAGTGTTTTCTTAATGGGTGCGTTGATGTGGGTTTTTACAAGCTTTAAATTTATAATAACTAGAAATACCGATTTTTACTAAAAAGACAACATTCAGGCAAGTATACCATGTTCGGGTGTAATATAGTATTAGGTAAGTCCAGGTCGTTCCAAAAGATTTGTAGCAATTCACATATTGTTTATCAAGTAACAAAGCCAAATGACTGTTACTGATTAAATAGCCAAAACGTGTGTATAAAGCAAGCAAGATACTAAGCATAAAAGATATAGATATAGCAAGACTTTATATAAACAAAGCATACAAGTCATTTATGATAGGTAATCTATATATAACCAAAGGCATTTCTACAATGATAACTAGAACCTTTCGGCCTTTATACTACATCATCACAAGCGCAGTAAGAGTGGTTTATATCAAATATGCATACATATGAATTCCTCCCAACTCGGTCGGTCAATATAAGGAAGGGTCTTAAACATCATTTTACTTGGGTTGATTATCAATTCACCACATCATTCTCACAAGCATGATATTAATTCATATGGCCAACATGATTAAAAATATATCATGGCAATTAATCCTTTCGGCCTATTTCAATTGCAAGATATATCAAGAGATAAACAATGATCTAAGTAAGATAACATCGAATTCATAAACATGTATATTCATAAATCATTGGCAAATCATCCAAAATATTTTTTCATCGTTTCCCATATAGAAGCAAAGTATACAATACCAACATTAATCTAAACTAAGATTCCTCATGATTCAACATAAAATCCGAATGCTATAGAGTTATCCCAAAAAATTTTACCAAGTTACTTCTGGAAATCAACAATATATCAACCAAATGGAGTGTTTGGAATACAGGTTTATGGTCGTTGATCCTTAAGAGAATTCGGTGTGATTCTCTAGAATAAGTGATAAGTGTTAAGGTTTTATGGAAATGGATTGCATATGATCTAAATATGGTGTAGAACTTCTGGAAATATGTGTTTTAATGGTGGTTTATGGTGGAGAGTGGTGGTAGCATGGCGGTTTAGAGGGGTGTTTGGATCATTGGATCCTAAAGATCTTCACCACTCCTTCCTCGTCTCCAAAGGCAACAGAGATTGTGTGTATGTGAGATAGAAGTTTGTGTGTGAGATGAAGTAAGATATGATAGGTAAAGGGTCTTTATATAGCTTTTTCGGGGCCAAAGTGCGCCCCACTTGCATAAAAGTACGCAGCACTTCGGGTGTTAATGCACTTGGCATTTAATTGCATTTAATTTCCTTTAATTTTCGTTCAGATTGAAAAGTGCGCCACACTTTTTTGTCGTTTCAGCAGGTTGCCTTTTCCAAAGTTGTAGATAATTGAATTCTCTTTCCGTAGCCGCTTGAATCAACTAAAAACGGAGTTTGTATGACCGAGTTATGGCCAAAACATGCCATGAACAGTATCGGGGGAAGCATCAGCTGAGGTTATTTCTCATTTTAAGCTTCTAAATTTTAGTTGTTTTCTTCCGTTTTCTTCCACGACATGTTCCAAGAACCTACAATAGAAAATACACTCTATTCTATACCAAAAGTTCTTATATTTAACCAATTTATATATATAAAATCATTGATAACGCGTATAGAAACATCTATAATTTGAGTGTTATCACGCGTCCGTCAGTACTCTTATGGGGTGTGCTTGAAAATATCTTCGGAGTCTTCTTGCAGCGTGCACAAGCGTCAATATGATTTTTCCAATCCTGGGTAATTAAGTTTTTCTCCTTGAAGCACCCTACTTACAAAGTAGATGGGAACTTGTTCTTCTCCTCTTTCTGCGAGTAAAACATCGCTTATGTTTTCTGTTGAGGTAGGGAGGTACATTACTAACACTTCGCCTTTGATTGGGGCAGTAAGTGTTGGTAAGATTTCCATGAAATTCTTCATTTTTTGAAAAGCTTCTTCGACATTTTCCTTCCATTGTCTGTACAGCTCTTGAGTGCTTTAAAGAAGGGGTGTGACTTCTCGACACCCTTTTATAAGAACCGGTTGAGTGCTGCCAACTTTTCATTGAGGATTTATATATCCTTGAGCGTCTTTGGTGTTTCGAGGTCGGTTACTGCTTTAACTTTTGAGGCGTTGGCCCTTATTCCTTATTTAGTAATGAAATGTCCTAATAACGGACCCTCTTCAACACCAAAAGAGCACTTTTTTAGATTAAGCTTCATGTTGACTGATCGGAACCTGTCGAAGGTTTCTTGAATGTCCTTTATCGTGTCTTCTTTAGAGGTGCTCTTTATCACAATGTCATCAACGAAGGCCTCAAGATTTCGTCCAGTCTGGTCGCTGAATACTTTATCTACCAACGTTTGGTAAGTGGCACCTGCATTCTTCAACCCGAAAGGCATCTTTCGATAGAAAAATACTTATTTTCCCACAAAGAAGGCTGTCTTATCTTTATCTTCCTCGGCCATTTGTATTTGATTGTAGCATTTATAAGCATCCAGAAAGCACTTTAGTCGAAATCATTCTCCAGCCTCCGTCGCTTTTCTTTACCATCACAGATTGGCTTCCCACGTTTGATCCTTAACCTTTTGTGGGATTCCCGCCTTCATAAGCTCTTCTACCTCCTTGCATGCTGCCTCGCTGTGATCAGGATCTAGTCCGTGCTTCTTTTGTTTGACAGGTTTAATATGTTTGTATTCATTCAACTTATGTTCTATGTTGAAGGGTTTTCCTCCTACCGTAATGGTTCTTGGGATTCCCATCATATCAGTGTGGGTCCATGAAAAAATGTCAACGTTCAATCTTAGAAGGACTTGTAGCCTCTTCTTGAAGGTGTGTGGTAGTTGCTTTCCAATGATAGCCGTTTGTTCTAGGTATTTGTCATTAACGACTATCCTTTCTTCGGCGTCCGCACAACTGAGGACACCCTTCGTAACTTTCAGAGAGACTTCTTTTGTCCTTCTCCTATCTAGTCAGGTTCATACATTGAAAATACAGTGCCAATTCCTCTGGAGTGTGGAAGTTTATGGCCCCATGGATTATTGACACTATGATACCCATTCTTTGCATGGCGGTTCTTCCAAGTAGTAGGTTGTACGGAGAACTGGACCTTACGATGAAAAAATTGAGGACCTTCATTCTTGTGAAGGGGCTGTTACCTATTGTGATCTCAAAAGGGACTTCTCAATGAGGCAAAAAAATGTTTCTTTTCTCCTGGCAGAAAGCCAAAGAGTGGAACCTTTGAGTCTACTCTGAGTGATCTGATGGAATGCTTCCATTTTAGAAAACAATGCTCATAGATAACTTTGCACGAGCTTCCGCTATCCATGTATACCCGTTTTACTTGCCATCCGGATATCCGAGCATCTATGATAACTCGGTCAGAGGAATTGTTGTCGCCTAAGATAGGCAGAATGTGAATTCCCCAAGTCCGATAACGGGTTTTTTAGTCGACTTTCTTTTAGGGGTGTGATCTTCCCTATTTATCATGAGGATAGGAGCTTCGACCCGTGTTGTATCCTTGTTACCTTTCTTCTAGTCACACGGTTGGGTGTCCAAACCTTCGGCTTGCCCTATTTTATTTCTTTCACAGCTTCTTAAATCTGGTGCCTCAATTCCTGACAATCATTGGTTTCATGCCCATGGTCTTCATGGAAATGGCAGTACTTAGTCATGTACGTGATCGTTTGCTTCTGATCATGCGAGGAGGTTATTCGAAGGTTTTTGCTACCTTCTCCGTTGCCAAAATTTCTTTTGGGCTCTTGGATAAATTAAAGAGTAGTCCGTGGTTGGAACCACGGTATGGAGAGAATTTGTCTCTATTTTTCTTCCCTTTATTGTTGTCCCAAGAAGAATTTTTCTTAAATATGTCAAAGCCTTCTCGGTGATCATTCGTAGTTCCATTGGTGGAAACCTCTCTTGCTTTAATCCAAGTGTAAGTCTTCTCCATCAGACCGTTATAGGTAGTTAGGAGGTATGTGGAGAGGAATTCCACAAGGCTTCTTGTCTTCAGCCCATGAACAAATCCAGAAATACGCTATTCTTCATGTAACCCCAAAATTTGCAAAGTATCGTCTGTGTACCTAGTAATAAAAGCTCTTGTACTTTCCCCTTCTCTTTACTTGATGTTATGCACTACTAAATGTGTCTTTGAAAACTTCTTCTATTGGCTAAAATGTGACTGGAACTTTGCCTTCAAATCTTCGTAGTTGAGAATGCTACCTGCCTTTTGACCATTCTACCATATTCGGGCGGAGTCTTTGAGAGTATAGGTGAACATGTGGCAGGCTACAAGCATTGCCCATTTCTGCATACGAATAGCACCTTCGAAGAGGTGCAGATAGTTGTTGGGGTCTCCTTTTTCATCATAGGATCCCACATGAGAAGGCATCTTTAGCCCATCTGGTAGAGGGTAGTCCTCGATCCAACGGACAAATGTGGTCACGCAGCCAGTGGATTCTGCGAAAAGGCCTGTAGGGCCATGGTTTGGATAGACGGGTAAATTTGGTAGGGGATACATAGGTTGTGTGTATAAGGGAAAATTATTAGAGGGAGCAGTAGAAGAGTACACGAATCCATTGGATGTCGAAATATTACTACTTATAGGAGCCTGTGGGGCATATCCTCTATAGGGATACTAGGCGGAGGTTCCCCTGAAGGTGGGATTTCCGCCCTGGGGATGGGAAGGATAACTTAAAGGCTGTCCATATGCTACTCCCATGTTCGGTTGGGGGTAAGGGTTAATATAAGTAGGTATAGGTCTAATGGATGGTTGCAAACTATTAGGTATGAAAGGCTGAGCATTATGTGAGAGATGCATACCGTTAGGAGGGAGATTTCCTCCTGCGTTAACCAAAGGCTGATGGCCTCCATGTGCGAAGGTCAAAGATGACTGTAGAGGTTCACCATTCTCATTTCTCCCCAAGTAAGCTGCTAGGAGTGGGGGGAGACTCACTTCTTGATGCATGTTGTCCTCTGCTCTTCGTTTCGAAAGCCTTCCTTTGGAATTCCTTTCTACCCTGCCCCCATCCATGTTTGGAGCATCTTTAAACTCTACCACCCTCTCTTTATCTCCGAACCCTTAGAGACTCCATGCGTAGAACTGGGGTAGTTTCCCTGGTACGCGCAGGTCTTGTTTCCATTTCCTGTTCTTCTTCATACTCCTTCTTGAAATATTCCAATTCATTACGAAGGTATTCATTGCGCATCCGCCTCTTGCGTTCCCTTAAAAGGGATTCGAGGACTTCATAGTTAGCCTCGACGAAAGCATGGCTGGTCATAAGATCAAGGTTGGCCAAGATGGATGCGCGATAGGTGAGTGGCATGTTTTCAGGAGATCAGACGGTAAATGTGGTGGTAGTTATGGGTGGTAGTTCATTTGCGTTAGGATCGGGTATAGGGGTTTGTGTCAAAAAACCCAATTGTGGTGTCATTTCTCTCCCGTTTGTCATGCCAAAAAAGTAGTGGTTTGATGGTTATTGACTTGGTTTCAATAGGACTAGTTATTGCAGGTCCCACGGATGGCGGCGCCACTGATTGTGCAAATATGGACACAATCAGGCTTTGATTGGGATCAAAGAGTTTGGGGTGAATGCTGGATTGCCAAGTCTTGAGTAACCTGTGACAACAGAGACAGAAACACTACGTTAAGTGAAGCGCAGGGGGTGTCCCTACAAATCATCTCCAGCGTGAGAGTATGTGCTTTTGCTCGTAATGAGTAAGTATAAAGTATGCAAGTAGGTGTTGAAAATCATAAGACAAACCTGAAGACCTTGCCATCTATTTATGGGTGATGAAATAGGCTGGAACAAGGCATTGCACATAAACCGGTGATCATGAGGGTGTCCCACGATTTAAGGGGTGATTACAGGGTTAATATACCATGATCTCTACCTTGGCGGGAAAGCTTTGGTATAGAGGAAGAACGTGGTTTTTGACTTGACCAAGTCTGATCTCTACCCTAGTTTTTTCAAAGACCTTACCGCGAAGGGTGTGGGTCTTCGCTTGGTGGATTCCCATACTGGTAACCACCGCGAAGATGGTTTTACGCCACTAGAAACCATTCAAAGGTTTCTAGGTTTAATTGGGAGTAGATCCCTCTCGATCTCGAAGGGGAGGCCTTAGAGCCAGAGGGGAGGGTATGTCATCAACATCTATGATAATGTAATTTCTTATAGCTAGTTTTCTAGAGCCTAACGCGCACACCACTAATAAAAAGCAATAAATCAAAGATTACAAACTCGGTTTCATGCAATCATATGGAAACACTAATTAAGCTAGCCTAACATGTTAATAGAAAGCAAAGAACAACATATAATTAAACAACACATAGACATATTGAATGATTAAATGAATAAAGAGACTTTACTTCAATTAAACATGTGAGTATGTGAGTACAGGAGGGTTAGATTACCCTGATATTCCGCCAAAATAGCTGCACACAAAGTTCTCCCAAGATTCCACACAAAATTATCAAAAAATAAGGTTTGTATATGTAGGATGTGGGCTTTGGCGGCGTCGCTTGGGTTTGTGACGCTGTTACCCCATCAAATCTTCTAAGGGTTTCTTCTTGTCGACTAACTCTGATGCCTTCACTACACTTTGTGACGCCGTCGCTACTTGATCCGGACAGCATCAAGTGCGTTTTGTGACGCAGTCTCCACGACCTGAGAAGTCACACTTTTTGTCTAAAAATCCACTTTCTAGGCACTTTTGGTGAAGGTGTCGAGATGTGAGACGCCAGCTTGAAAAGTTGCGTTTTTGTCCAGTTTCTTCCAGAATCAAGCTCTAGTCAAGCACTTTTTCTCCAAGTTCTTTCCAAATGCTAAAATTCTAAAAAAATGATTGAGTAGAATATTTGGGCATATTTGCATGAATTTGGGAGGTTAAATGACCCTGAAAAAGTGCATAAAATTACACCTCATCAAATACCCCTACACTTGAGATTTGCTTATCCTCAAGCAAATGAGCTTTTCTACCTAGTAAATAGCAAAGTCATGGGAATTTAACCTACTAAGTAAAGATAATTTATGGCACAACCAGATCAACCTTGTAATTAAAAGCACGAAAATCATACACTAGCACCTCACATAAGTGTTTGGATTCTCTCATTATCTCAGGTGTAATAATAAATTATAATAAAATATTAGGAACGGGAAAATAAATACTCACTACATATCATAGCATATAGATTACCATAAGCTTGATAAAGGATCAAAACCTCCACCGCTTTGACGTAAGCACCTAAGAATTACTATCAAATATGTCTTTTAAAGGGTTGTAACGTTAGGTGTAGGGTAAAGGAAACATGGTTAGGGATAATGAGGGATGTTTTACTGATGGCAATCTAATCATTCACAATAGTACATGCAATAAGGCGTTGCTAAGCCAAGACTCGACAAAAACTAAGACAATCGTACACAACTCTACATCAAACTCTTTCTTTTCTTTTCTTGACATAAAAAATAGCAGGATGATAGTCCGTATATTCTAACATATATTTTTGCTTTTTTCATTTTTTCGATTTTTTTTCTTTTTTTCTCTTTTTTATTTACACTTTTTGCCATGCCATCTGCTTAAAATAAATAAATATACATTACTCGAGGTTTATATTGACACCCCTACACTTGGGCTTTTAATAATTCAATAATAAACTAACTAATGACATGAATTAGAAAGATCAATAAACATGAAGTATATTAAGCACGTATGGGGTCATAATTTGACTTTCTCCCCATTTCTCCATAAAATAATAACTACCATGAATCTCAATCGTCCTAAAACTATGTACACTAACAAGAGACTCGACTTAGCAACCATGTAATCAAGTAAATAATTAACTAGGGTTAAACAATTGTGATAAAAATAATGTACTAAAAATGAGTACATACAAGGGGGGGGGGAAGATGATTTGGGTGTAACATTTTAGTGAGGTGTAAACAATTCTCTTCATTAATAATCTAAAATCCATCGGAAACTTACGAGAACCGCGAAAAGGATAAGCTCAGAGGTGTGTACTAGCGGTATCTTGCACTAAAAATGAGTGCATAGCAAGGGTGTGGGGGTAGTTATATGACTAATGAGATCATCACAACTAAAACAAACTCATGCTAAAAACAAGGGTTATCCTAATGCCTTTTATCACTTAGCAAATCCTAATCACACGAATGCGATCTTACTAGAAATCTCGGGATGCATCGCTAAAGCAAGTTCTAGAATCTAATACACTACCGGTACACTCTTATAAGCATTAAAGATGAATGCTTTTATTCCTAAAGATCTAGGGGCGAACCTCACATTTTGGGTGTGAAATTTTTGAGTGGTAGGGATCTTATGTTAGGCATATAACTCCTATCCATGAGACGCTCTTAATACTACAGTTTCACCGATATATGCAATAATTTTTTATAAAATTTAGGCTAAAATTACCGTCCTAAACTATGTTTTGGTATATTACACATCGTTTTAAAGACAAAGCAAATGCAAATGAAAGAACAGTTTCTAAGGCTTTTATTACTCCCTACACTTAAATTGAACATTGTCCCCAATGTTCTAAAAGTACCCAAAAAACAAATAAAGGGAAGATAAATAAAAAGCGAGAGAAACCAATACTCCCCTGGTTTTCTCAATAACGGAGAAAAAACAAGATGATCCGGCTAAATTTTCATCTAAGAATCGTCCAAGTGAAAATCCAAAGGACTTCCAGACTCTCCTTATTTAATATAACCTGGAAATCAGAGACAAAAAAACTATACCCGCATAAAATCGACGATAAATAATATACAATCCCGATATAATCATAAACTAAAATCCTAAGAAAGCAATAAAGATAGAATGTTAGTACTAATGTAATCGTGGCTTTCTTGGAAAATTAAAAATTCTGGAAATTCAACAAAACTAACTTTTCAAAAATTTGAAAAAAACGCGAATATCTCCACTGCTACATGTAGCTGTAGTGGCGACGTCGTCAGGGTAAATCCTGATGCCATCTCCACAAACTGTAAAATTTTACTTCTTCATCTTCTTGAAAAAATTCTGCAAACATATCCTATTAATGATTTCCAGAAAAAAATTTATGCATAGGCCACAAAAACAGTTAGTACAAACATATGACTCAAAACAAAACACACAAAACATAAAAACGTGAATTAATCTAAAATTATTTATTTTACATGTTTGAAAATAGTTCTTAGAAACCGGGTATTTTTCTCCCCTACACTTATTTCGTGAAAAATATATTTGATTGCAATTAAGACGATGTTAAAGATAAAACAAAGCATGATCACATACAAGAACAAACAATAAACAATAAAACACACGACACTCCTAAAATGCATGAAATAAAATATTGGGTTGCCTCCTAACAAGTGCTTTTGTTTATTAACGAGTCTTGTAGCTCGACTCGGAGTCACACTCCTAGAGATCACAAAAACACTCCAAGTCAAGGATATCTCTTGGATTCTCTTTTTCGGGTAGTTTTCTAGTCGTGAGAATTGATTAAAATTTTATATCAACTCTTTCTCTATTGGGATCAATCAATTTAATCTTAATGTGCCACGCACCATCTCCTTATTTTGGTGGCTTATTCCAATCTATTTTCTTTTCTATCAACTCTTTTGTCTCCCACATGATTCCTTTAAGATTTATAGGTATAGTTCCTAAGAATTCTACCATCTTTCTATATACTAAGACATCCTTAAAGGGGTTGACTTCGACATCCCTAGCAATTTCCTATTCCCTGGGTAAATGATAATCCATAAAGTATTTTTTTGCATAGTAAGAGGTTCGGGCACCTATTCCATTGTAGAAGGTCGTGGTGTATAAGACTCTCGTTTTCATATGGTAGTCCAATAAGGTAAATTCTCAACACCTAAGTTGATTTCTTTAAATCCAAATATTGACCTAGTAACTCTTTCTCCTATCGATATTTTGCCTTTTTTACAATCTATTATGGCACTAGCGGTCGCTAAAAATCCTCTTCCAAAAGCAAAGGGCAAGTAGGGTCTTTTTCCATGTTAATGATATGAAAATCCTCCAAAAGTTTTAACTTTCCTACATGAACCTATACATTCCTCACAATTCCGACGGGATAAGACTTAGTTCCATCCACTAACCCTAGGACATCTTCGGTCTCTTCTAATAATTCAATTTCAAGCTTTTTGAAGAGATATAATGGGATTAAATTCACACATGACTCTAAATCAGCTAAGGTATCAAAAGGATTGGAGTCCCCTAGTCTACAAGGTAAGATAAATAATCTAGGATCCTTTATTTTCTTTGGCATTTTGCCTTAAAAGAAAGCCGACCCACTTTTGCCTAACTCAAGACTCTCTACCTATTTATCTAAAAGAACGTCATAAATGGGAACATGATCTAGAACTTCAAGAACCGGTAAATTTAGATGCAAATCCTTAAACTCATCTTCTGGAGCTTTTTCAGGTTCTTCCGATTTTAGTGTTTCAACTTTGTTGACCGTAAGTGTTTTAACTTGTATATGGTCTTTTTGGAAATTATTTGTTGACTTGAAACACGTTTTGATGGCATTGACCGATTTTAAAGGATTAGAGGAACTTTGGGGATCCTCCATCAGGTAGTGATACGAGCAGATGAAGTCAAGTGGTGGGTTTATCGTTTTTGGATTTCGGTTCTTAACTGTATCACTCGGGAGTGTTCCCATCATTCGGTCATTAATGGCCTTCAAGAAAGTGTCAATTTTATTGGTCATCTCTCTTTGTTGTTGTTTGAAATCGGATTCAAACTTTGATAACCTAGCGTCTTGAAATGCCATAAAGTTAGACACCATTCCTTTAAGATTTGATTGATTATTAAAATTTTGAGGATTGTTGTTGAAGGGGCGATTCGAGAATAAACCGTTGGGTTAAAAATTGTTTAGGTTGGTTTGGAAAAATGTTTTGAGATTTTGAGGTTGTCTCCGCCTAAGGTTTGTGTGACTTTTCCATGTGGGATTTTAAGTTCACCAATATTATTCTCATGTTTAAAAACTGAACCACTTACCTCCATTCGTCGATATGCGGAAAATGCGTAATTAACAAAGCCTTTGCTAAGTGATTTTCATTGCTATATTATGTGACGCAAGGACCACTATAAATCTCACATGAAGAAGCGATTTTGTTCACTTGAATGGATGGTTTAGGAACAAGATGAGCTTCCATCAAGCATTGGACTTGATTTTCTAGCTTAATGAGACGAAGGTCAGATGCATTTAGGACATCATGAGGCAAAGAGATTTCCTTGACCGGTTTAGCGAAGTCTCTTGGGTCATTCCAACTTTCATTGTCATAGAGGGCGTGGGTTCCTAATCAATAATGCCCAAGATTCCTCGATGTTTTTGTCATGTAGCTTATCACCGGCCGATTGATCGATGGTGCGCCTTGTGGTGGGATTTACATCAAGATATCAATACCATGATGAGATATTTTTGAAGTAAGTCCTTGAAACAAGTCCATGCTTAGAAAAGAGATTCACCTTGATGTTATTGGAACTTCAAGATATCATTTTAGAGTTTAGAAGTTCTTCTCGGTGGGAAAAACTGAACAAGGAAACGAGTAGTGAGATCCTCCCAATTAGAGATGGATCTCGTAGGTAAACATTCAAGCCAATTGCTAGCTTGATCACGAAGGGAAAATTAAAATAAACGCAGTAGCATTCTTTCCCTTTTTTTAACATAAAGGTCAAGCGAGTCCACAAGTTTTAGAAAATCCTTAAGATGCTGATTTGGATTCTCAGACCGAAGTCCGTGAAATGAACATCCGTTTTGCACCAATCGAATGGTGTCGGATCGTAGATGCACCACATTGTTCCCATCGGGGAGCTCAATGGTGTTTTGATATCCCTCATGGTTTGGTCAGGAATAATCTGCTAAGGTACGAGGTGGATTTTCGTCTCCCATGATGGTTAACGAAAAAGAAGGTTTACAAAAAAAAGGGAACAAAGAAAATATAGAGTACGAGAAAGCTAATAAAATAAAAATAAAATCTCACTTTATAGGAATCTTTTGAGTAGACCTAAGCTAAATAGAATCCGAAACTTAGACTATTTCCCAGCAGAGGCGCCAAAAACTTAAGCAGTTGATTGCAAACAAAAGTTTTACAATCCTCCTAGGAAGTGTACCTAATCGTTTTTTTTTAGTGGTAGTATGGTAATGATCAGGGGGGTAGGTTTGATAATTTTTAGGGAATAGTTTGGTTAGGTTCAAATCGAATGTCACTAAGGTCTAAGGATTAAGAGAAGATTATTTTTGTGTTTTTATTTTTCTAGAAAGCGGGTAATTCTTAGGTTTTAAAGGGGTTTCATTAAGCTAATAACTACTCCTAAATCTATTCTAATTGCAAAAAAGTAGAGGTTGATGGAAAACTCTTATGGTTAAACAAATGTGTTCACCTAATCACGCACTACTTCATAGTTGATATCTCTTTTTTATTTGCCGCGTCTATACCCGTAAATGGATAGTGTATGTATTATAATGAATTAAACACCTAACTCAGAATCTACCCAAATGGCAATGTAGTATGAAGACTATTGCATGAGTATCATCTAACCTAGCCGCGTTTCCCTAGACGTCGCTTTGTAATTAAAAAGCTAGTTTTCTAAAGCCTAATGTGCACGTCATTACCAAGAAGCAATAATAAAAGGGATAATCAACAAGGTTTCATGAAATCATAAGCAAACACAAATAAATTTAGCCAAGCATGTTAATTGAAAGCGAAGAACAATTAATTAAACAATACATAGACATATCAAAAGATTAAAAGCAATAAAGAACGTTACTTCGATTAAACATGGAGTTTTGGTGAGTACACTTGGGTTAGAAAACTCTAAAAATCATCAAAAAATGATGCTACAAAGTATAGGTTCGTTTCCCAAAGTTTTCCACCCTAAAACCTAAAAAATAAGGGTTTTTATATATAGCGGTTTGGACAGTGACGTAACGTTCCCATATAAATCCTGACATCGTCAACCTGTAGAATCTTCTTTGGGCTTCTTTAGAGTCGGCTTCTTTAATGTCATCATAAAAGATCATGACGTCGTCTCTTGAACACTTTGACATCATCACAAGGAATTGTGACGCCGTCTCTACGCATTGTATGCCAATACTTGATCGTCTTCGTGTAGAGTTGCAATCTTGTCCCGTTACTTCCTAAATTGAGTCCAAGTCACGTGTATTTCCTTTGAATGTCTTCCAAATTCTAAAATGACAAAAAGAAACGATTTTAGCACAATAATTTTGGTTGTGGGATATTTGCGTGATTTTGGTGGTTAATGGGCGTGGGTGGGTCCGGTTGGGGGGGGGAGGGGGGTGTTAATTGGGGGGGGGGGGGGGTGGTGTTGGGGAGAGGTTGTTTTATTTTGTGGTTCTTTTTTTTGTGGGGGGGGCCCACCGAAAAAAGTGTATAAAATGACACCTCATCAACTAGACATATATTAGTCTACCATAAACTTCATATCACGTATACACATATCATCTTATCCAAAAAGTGTTACACATTTTTAATCAGAATTAAATCACTCAATCTATGGCTCATATAACACACCACATAATCAATTCATGTCTAAGCATCATCTTTATCATAGCCATAAGAACTTATTCTATCTTATAACTAAGACGTTTAATTTTCCGCACTACTTACACTTAAGACACACACATATACAAGTGTTCTAAGTTTAGGCAACCTATAGTGGCATCATAATTCACTTAAATCGAAACTCTAATACCTAGTTAAAATGTCCCTTTCTTGACTTAATTTTTCTTACACAATGGACTTTAGCAAAAACGAACATGCTGTTATAATCCAATAATGTCTTCTATTATTTTGTTTTACAAACCCAAAGCATGAAAGTAATGTTAATGAAATTAGACTTAATTAAATATCAGCGTTAGGTGATTACGGCTTTTTCAAAACTTATAGTTATTTTTTATATGAATTTACCAACATGACTTCATTTTTACAAACTCAAGGGCGAACCTACGCATAATTAGGTGATGCTTGGGAACCACCTTGGACATTAAGTTTGTTCAAAATCGATATAGTGAAGAATCTTCAGACCACCTTAAATAAATAACGAGGAACCACCTTAGATCGATCTTTGCAGGAAAAGAAACAAAGAAAACTAAGGATTTAAAATTTATAGCTATAGGATCGGCCGAGAAATGTTGTCGGTGTTTTGTTAAAGAAGATGTAGTTTGTTAAAGAATATGTAGATGTTTGTCTAGTTGTGTTCCTAGTGATATCTTACTTGTGGTTTGAAGAGTACCACGTGGGCTAAGGCTAAAAGTAAAAGTTTATTTTGTACTCTTTTTTATTTCTTTTTAAATGAGTGATATTTAATTATTAGGTTAATATATTCATACACTCCACAGTTTAGACTTTAGAATATATATAAGCTAGCGGATACTAATTACGACTCTCAAGCTATATGTATAAGATTGTCATATTTAGTGGGTTAAAAGCTGTGATTCTTCTTTCCATAGACCATTAAACTGGATTTTATGGTTATAATTATACATGTTATGTTGTACCAACTTGACCCGAACCAAACCCATTTAGTGATTGGGTCGTTGGCCCGAATAATTTATCGTCTTGACTAAATAAAGGAACCACCTTAGATTTTGTCATGGGTCCGCCACTGGTGCAACTTGTCGCGTTTTCATAATTGACTAAAATGACCGAAAACTAGACTTTCACATCTCCAGACAACATAACAATTTTCATAAATCATTAACAAAACATATACTTTAATATCAAATAACGTTGGTGCAACATTGACTAGGACCTCCTTTATGTTTTAACGATGAGAAATAAACATTCGCAAAACGTAAAATAACAAAGCCAAATTCGTAAAAATGGATTTTTTGAAACAGGCGAGCTGGACACCCCGTCAGCGCGTGGCAAGAGCGCCACTCGCGGTATTTGTTTTTACGAATTTACTTTTGTCGGATTTTCTCTTACCCGACATATGTGGAAACTTCAATAAAGGTATGTACATGATATTTGAGCATTTGGGAACACTCCAAATGAGGTTTAGACTTAGAGATGAGCAAAAATGAATCCTCTTGTTTTTCAACAAAAAGCAACTCAAATCTTTTATCAAAATCCTCTAGCTAAGGCAGAAACTTCTTTCTAAACCTAGTATGAACATACTTTCAACATAACATCAAACGAAAGTATTCATTTGACCTTAATCCGGATTTACGTTGTTCCTAATCACGTAACGGGTTTTACTCCCTTATTGGTCAAACTAAGTCAAAGGTCACTTTGCGTAAACGCATCCTTTCTCGTTATGGGATATGCTTTACTTGAGAAGAAAATCACTTAGCTTGTTTGCATCAAGATAATTAGTGATCACATCCATTGTTGATTATCATAGATTAAAGTCCAAGTGACGAATTGAGTTTATGGTATTTGGAGGTTAATCATACTTTGAGTTTTTCTTACCTCCTTACCTATAAATGATTTACAAACTCACACATGTATTCCTCACATGTCCTTCCACACATAAAATATGTCTTACAAACTCTCACACTTCTCCATACAACACTTCTATACCACACATAAAATATGTCTTACAAACTCTCCCTCTTAATCATTTGTTTACCCTTCTTACCCAACAAATGATTATATCCTCCATACACTCTAAACAATCTTTTCTTAAACCATCCTATAATCACATATGCCCACTATTTTCTCTCTTATTGGCAATGTGATTATAAACCAAATCAATGCTTTGATTTCACTCTAATCATCATCATCTTTATACATCTTCTTCTTAAGCCTTCACAAGATCAAACCTTCTTCACTTAAACATTCTCCATCTTATCCTCACATGGGAGTCTTACACCATTGTACCTTGTGTACTTCTTGTCCCCCAACATTCCAACATAGGCTCCTCCACATCATATCAAAACATGCTCCACCATAAATCTCCTATTCATCATCTTCCTCACAAACCAATTTAAATTTCACACATACATACACACACTCATTCATCTTAACCCTGACCATACCATTTCATCAATCCAACTTACCTCGCTCTCTTCTCCTCCCTTAGATTGAAATTCAAATAACAAACACACTTCTCTATCCACCCTTGATCATGTCACTTCACCTATCCAACTTACCTCTTTACCATCTCATCTCTACCCTTTATTTTGAATATGATCAAGAGGCTCCCTTCTATCACATCAACATCACCTCATGCCAACTCACACACAACTCATCCTTATCTCTTCGTCTAATCCACACATGTGCCTTAAACCATTTGAAATTCAAATTTCAAATATTCCCCCATAGCATCCACCCTTTCTCTCTAAGTTAAAAATATTTTTAGAATATTCCCTTGTACCTTAACTAGCTTCTCAAACCTTGGTTAGATCCTAACTAAACTAGTTACATTAGATGAATACCCAAAATACCCTTGTCCGATAGTTCTTTTCTCTCTTTTCGATATCAGACAAACAAAAGTCTTTTAAATACTTCACAAACGCTTTTATCAAATGGCTATTTGAGTTGGTTGACCTTGAGTATAAGAATGATTGAAAGGTCACAACATGAAGTACAATTGGGGGTTTAACAAGTGTGGGTATTTAAAACGTCAAAGTCTCAAAGAAAATAATGTCGGGAATCTGGCGCGATGGCCACGTGCTGACGCGTGGGCAACGCGCTAGACACGAATTGTTTTCCCACTTTTAGGACTCTTGGCCTATAAATACCCACCCTTGTCCTTTGTATTCCTCACCTCTTGCAAACATTTTTTCCTCTCTTTTTTCTTCTCTAATCCTCTAAGTCTAACACCTCTTATGTTCTTAATCTTATCCTTTATCATTGTATTGAAAAACACATCTTCGCAAGAGAGACACATAAGTACCTAATCCACACTTGTGTGTTATAAGTTGAGGGTCTTCTTTCTCATACCCTTTCTATTAGAATCGAGTCTCTAGGTTAGGTTAGGACTTAGTTCATCCATCTATCTTTCATTCAATCGAGTTGTAAGGGAAGTCTTGTATTCGAATGATCAAGCCTAGATCATTGGGGATCTAGTTGGGGTTTGGTAAGCTCCCAAGGGGAATTTATTTGTGGTTATAGGATAAGTCGAATCAAGGGTTCTTTGGGGTGGATTCTGAGGGCGAAATACCATAGGTAGTAACTCTTCTTTATGAGCGCCGATCTTTATGCATATTGGTGGAGTTAAATTATAATACGGTTTATAGTCCACCATAAGAATTATACTAGGAATAGTATACGTGTCGTGGATTCGTAACTGGATGTACAGAAGGACTAAACCCCCCTTCCCGAACTAGTAAATATATCATGGTCTCTCTCTTTCTCTCTCTCTCTCTATCTATCTCTATCTCTATTTACTTATTGTTTCTTTTCTAAGTAGATCATCACACCACTCGATTCCTTTGAGACTTTAAGTATTGTAAACTTTAAAGAAAATTGTATTCACCCCCCCCTTTTATGGCTCTACAATTGGTATCAAAGCGGTTCACTCAAGTTTTCAAGCATTAAAGCCTTCTCGAGAAGTCGTTTTAGGTTGAAAACTTATTTTTCAAAAAATTCAAAATCCTAACACTGATTTTTGAAAAAGTTGAGTAAAGATACATGGCTCAAGAGAACTATGTTGAGGGGTGATCTATGTAAAAACCACCTTTGCTAGAAGCCAATGAGTTTTGCTTTTGGAAAGCCCACTTTGAGACTTACGTCAAGTCCAAAGATGTTGACTTATGGCAAGTCATTCAAAATGGTGATTTCTACTTCGAAGTTGAAGACTCTGAAATGAAGTTAATGAAGGAAAAGCCGTATGAACTTCTCAAGGATGAGCAGAAGAAGCAACTTGACAAGAATAACGAAGCCAAGATGACTCTTTATATAACACCTCGTGTTTTAGGTCATTGTATGACATTATGTAATCCACTAATTATTTTTAGGGATTTACGCGTTTGCTTTTAAATCGTAATCGTTAAGCTAAATCGCGTAAACTAAAAATGATCATACAATGTAAACGGGCATTAAACAATTAAATGTTTACATCAAGCAAGTGTTATATGATTATTTAGAGGATAATTATTATCATTGCACATTTTATTTTTATTGGTTACGTTAAGTGTTTACGTTTCGCGATAAAGTACGTTTAGGCCTTCCCGGAAGCACGTTAACTTATCTACGCTTCATCAAATACCCAAAATTATACCCAATACTTAAAGTTTATTTAAAACTTCAAGTATTTATCACTTTATACATATTCATTATGAAGGAATTCAAATCATAACTTACAATGTACAAGTTATACATTTTTCCAAGTCTATACTACATTATACTTCAAATAATGCAAGAATACATTATATAAATGATCAAATACATATCTAGCTTATACATATACATATATTTCGTGTAATATGACTAGGAAAGCAAGATAGGACCAAGGAACCATCACAAATATCTTCCTAAAAAGATCTTGTTGCACTGAACCATGACTCATCTATGAATAGCCAAATCTTATCAAAAATAAGAGCCTACTTCTTCCATAAGCTTGGCCACCTTGCATACTTCCACTTGACACAAATATCTTCATACCTTGCTATATATATGCATGCACTAGTGTTAAGGGAGTGCATACTCTTCATATCATTACAAGAAAAAAAAATCAAATCTCTCCCTTTCTCTCTTACAAAGCCCACGGCTCAAAACCCCCTCCAAACACAATCAATAGTTTGATTTTCTTTCACCATATTAGTGTTTACATATCATACTTAAGGTATTCTAAGAATAATTGAAGGATTGGTTAAGCTTTGAAAGGGTTTTAAAAAGATATTGCAAGATTAGGGTTTTTGGTTGAAATTAGGGTTTTCATCCTAATTTTTCAAGCCAAGAGGTTTAATCACAAGGGTGTGATTGTTATTCTTATCTCTACTCATCCACACAAGGTTATATCAAAAGCTTAATCTATTCATATTTAAAATTTTATGTGTTCATATGCTTTACTTAGTTAAATCACCATCTAGGGTACTTTTGAATATGTGAAATGGATTTTTTACATATTGATAATATTTTGTTACACTTTATTTATATGTCTATATATATTGTTAGTATTGATGTTAGGTAATGTTGTATACTCTTGTACACACTTGGGTAAGTATACATGCTTTATGAACAAATTAAGGGTTTTAATGTAAATGTACTTAATAAATTACAAGTGAAAATGGTAAAATAACATGTTAATCTTGTTATCTTGGACTCACATGAGCAAAGTATGAACTAATGAATTTTATATATGTAAGACATAAGATATAATTGTTGTAAAGTATTTGTAACTAAGTGTTGAATCTAAATGTACAAAAATTCATCGCTTAAAAATCATTGTATAAATCACTAAAAACCTCAAACTTTCTGTTTTGGTTCGTTTTTGGAAGATCCATATATTATGTTTTATAAAGAAGTACATTCTCATGAGGATTCCAATATGATAAGGAAACTATAAAATCAATTATAACGAAGAAGATACTATAGTTACGGTTTACGACGCTAAATGACTTTATAAAAAAATTTTTAAAAAGTTATGTTCATGCAGAAACTTATACTGTGTAAACATCAATTAATATGGATTAAACTTTCAATTTACGAGGTTCGTGTTGTAAGAAATCGCTAAAAACGGAGCTTATATTGAATAAGTTTACGGACTTACTAAATCGGGTTTTACGTTAATTAAACAAAGTATAAAATGATTTTATAGACTTGTTATGAACAGTGTACAACACTATTCATCACAACAATCTCAAAAACCTTAAAAATGTGATTTTACTGATCACCCGTCTTAATACGAAAGCTTTTCTTTTATGTTGGGCGTAAGGAAACGCGAGAAAAGGCTTTTTAAAACGACAAAGTTATGTCGTCATTTTTGCTAAAGGCGTAATTTAAACGTTTTTAATTTATAAATACGATTTTCACGTAACGATTAAGATGGTGATATTGCTATATGTAGATATATGTGATTAGTTAATCAAAGTGCTATTTTTATTGTGAATTTCATAATGAGGCGTCTTCGGATGGTGTATTGACGAGTTGTGGATTTACGGAATTAAAGTATCCTAACTCCTCGTACGTTGTAATGACCTCTTTATATTATGATAGCACGGAACGATAGTACGATGATATACTATCATAGGATTCATATTCAGTTGTTGTTAGACAACGTCTGGAATACTGATTCGATCTATATTAACTAGGTTGCATTCGGCGCCGTTAGCGTGACGCGTTTTTTCTTGGGATATTTTGTTATCAAGTTTACTCACTCAAGGTGAGTTCATAGCCCTGTTTTAAATTATTAACATTACAAGGTTTTTGGGGTGAGCAACATATGCATAGTTTTACAAATTGGAACGCAAGTGTACAATTTTTTATCCATGATTACGTTGTGACTCTTAAAGAGCGATAACCCACTATGCCCTAATGGGAATCATGTAACTGTCATTATTGGAAGTTGAGCGCAAATGATTATAGAGTAGATATATTTGGGATTGACCTCCCCGTTCGGGTGACTAGCTACACTGGACGATCTGTAATATGTCGGATACTAGTATGTTTCGGGTTGAACATCATCACGGCAATGTAGGCAATAAGTATATATTGTATTCTATTATGTCGAAGCTTCGGTGTCAATGAGCTTAGGTAAACATCAATTACATTTGTGATGTCTATCTTGCATATGTTGATTTATCACTGGGAATGTCTTGCCGTTCCTGCATATACATTTACATAAACCTATGAAATTCACCAACTTTTTGTTGACATTTTTATATGCAATGTTTTTCAGGAGGTCATTAAGCACGAGGTGCGAAGGATACATTGGTGGTTATATTTTGAAGTCATGATTTAAAGAATTTTGACGCTTTACATTCTTGGGTATATGTTATGGGATGGTAATCTTTTGTAATAATAACAGTAATAACAAGTAAGGCTTCGGGCTTTTGTAACACATACTTTATTATATCCAATTATATCGTTTTAACGACTTTTTTGGTTCGAGTTCTTATATATTATCTTGTGTTGTTGATCTGAGAAGTAACACGCCCCGGACCCTTATTCCGCTGCGACCCAATTTGGGGGTGTTACACTTTACAATGCCTACGCGTTAAAAGAGGAAGACTGCGAGATATTCAGGTTAATACCGCACAAGGAGGTTAGGGCATACATAATAATCATCCACTCCCAAAGGACAATTCACAAGTTTAGATTTATAAAGTTTGATATTTCAATTAAGAAATTAAGAATATGAGAATTTCTCAATCTCTAATGAAGAAACTATTAATAGTGGCTTCACACGATTCAATGCTATTGTGACTAGTCTTAATTTTTTAGATCCAGACTACTCTAGCAAGAATCATGTAAGAAAGTTTCTTCATGCTCTACCATTGAATGGAGAGCCAAAGTGATGGCCATTAAAGAATCCAAAGATTTGGCTACACTTCCTCTTGACGAGCTAATTGGCAACCTTAAGGTTTATGAAATGGTCTTGGATAATGATGGCGTAGCTTCCAAGACCACTAAAGAAAAGGTCAAGTCTTTAGCTCTTAAAGCTAAAGCCACTAGGGAACAAACTAGTGACGATAGCGATAGTCAAGGAGGAAGTGATGAAGACGTAGATGAAGAAGAAGAAGCCGAAGCCGAAACATTCAATTTGATGGCTAGGAACTTTCGTAAGTTCTTTCGTAAAGGTAATCGGTTCGGGCGTGGAAATCGATTTAGTAATGGCGCAAAAAGGTTTGGAAGAGGCCGCAAAAATAGCTTTGGGAACAAAGGTGGTGAAAGCTCGAGACAAAAAGGGTTTTGCTACAATTGCGGGGTAGAAGGCCACTTTGCTAGTGAATGTACAAAGCCCAAGGAGAACAAAGATTTTGTTAGAAAATCTTGGAGTGATAGTGAAGACGGTGATGAACCTCAAAACAATGCAACATGTCTCATGGCAACCGACTGTCAAGAGGTACAACCTAAACCATCTATTTCTAATAATGATTTAGATATTATTGATTTGCAAAAAGAGAATGAGGAACTCCTAAGGTTTAACAAGGATTTTACTAAAACATTTGAAAAGCTTTTGAAAGAAAAATAGTCTCTAGAAAGTGAGAAGTCAAAACTCTTAAGTAAAATCAATGATCTTGAAATTGAAGTAAAGAAACTTGCATATGATAAAGAGGTGGTTGAACCTTGCAAAAAGTGTGAAGTACTCACCAAGGAGGTTGAATCTCTAAAGTGCAATGTTTCTAGACTTCAAGATGAAGCATTGAAATTTTCAAAATTCAAAAAGAGTAGCGTTGTTTTGGGCGACATGTTAAGTCGTCAAAAGTTGTCCCAAGATAAGGAAGGTCTTGGATTTTCTAAAAATGAGAAAACCACTTCCATAAGCCTAAAAAAACCAATAGTGTTTGTAAAAGAAAGTCAAAATGGAAATTCCTCAAAAAGCTTTATTAAATCCTTAACACCTCAAACTCATTTTATAAACACTCGAGGTTCCAAACACCCATTACAAGAGTGGAAACAAGACACCAAGGATATTGCTCGGGGTCCCATAATGGACTTGGATACACTCAACCTCAAGTTGACCATAGACCTCTCTTACCCACATCAAATATGAGACCTTCAAACTCATATAACCAAATACATTCTTTTCAAAACAACTATTCTTGGCAAAGAAGAATTTTTTACAAAATCCAAAGGTCTTTGTATCATCAACATAGCACCTTCCAAAGGAGAGAAAACTCCTACCCAAATCAAAGGTTAAAAACATCTCAGAGCGATGGACCAAACTTTAAAAACCTCCATGATTTTCAAAACAATCCTTGGTCTGCGTTCTCGAGGTACGACCTACATAAACTATGTGCATTACTTCAAGACCCAAGAATGGTTAACTTGGGCATCATATTTGCTAACCACAACGGACCCAAGAAACAATGGGTACCATGACCTTGAATTCATATTTGCTTGTAGGTATGTCTTAAATGCGACCTACTATCGGACGATTAGATTATGGATAGTGGTTGCACTAAGCACATGACCGGGAATAGAAGATTGTTTACTTAATACAAGGCGTATGATGGTGGACATGTCGTATTTGGGAGCAACCTAAAGGGTAAGATCGTCGGTGGAGGTAATATAACTCATGACTCCATTATAATTACCAATGTTGAGCATGCTAGTGGTCTAGCTTTTAACTTGATTGGCGTAGGTCAATTATGTGATGATGATTGCATAGTTAGCTTTACTAAAGTAGATTGCACTATTAGTAAAAATGATAAAACATTAGCTAAAGAAAATAGGATAAATGGATTATATACTTGCAAATTGGGAGATAACTCCAAACAACAAATTTGTC
>BQNB010071853.1:0-30080 GCA_026074375.1 Tanacetum coccineum
GTAACCGTTTGTAACTGCTTCTATAATTGTTTCTATAACTGTCATTTTGACAGCGGGTATGGAGCGGATTTGTGATTACACAGTTTGATGGGTTTGACACAATACATCGGTAATTCAGAGATTTCGCTTGTACAGTTATAGTTAAAAGATTTCAAAAATCCTTTTGTTCATTTTTTTAAATCTTTTGTTCTCTATAACTTAAGCTCTTGATACCAATTTGTAACACCCCCATTTTCATTTTTCTCAGCGGAAGGGTCATTTGAGGTGCTATGTCATAATATAACAAATCAAGCAGAGAAAACGACTCGAAAAGAGACGTTTTTAAATACATTCATTCGAAATAAAAGTTTACATCATAGGTCCCAAATTGTTTCATAATTCATACAACATTTTTGCAAATCATCTTCGAATGACTTTTATTTAATGGGCCTTCAAAACATTTAGGTTTCCATAAGCGACAACCAAATTCTCCATCGCCAAATTACCTTCAAGGACCTGAGATAAAACATGCTAAACCCTAAACCCTAAACAATAAAATTTCCGAACACAAGTATCATTTCTCAATATTCATCAGGATATAACGATGTGGCCAAACAAAGTTATATCGGGGGATTATTTATAGGTCTCATGACATTGAATGTTACCATCTAATTATGTTGGGGTTCCCAACAAGGTATGCCTACTATACACCCTCGCTATGAGTGCATATTATTCTCTATACAACGCATCCGTTGTGTCATATTCCCGACACTTGACGATAGCCAGTCGTCACGGATTGGAGGTGGCAGCCTCCAAATAGTACTATTTCATGTATAAGCGTCTACCATTTCCTGGTAGTTAACAATTCATGATTTCTCCAGTTCTTTTATCTAGTGAGTTAAGCAAACTTATAATAATAATCGAGGCAACTAGCATACAATCTCCCTTGTGTTCTATTTTAAAAACAAGCATGTTATCTCCCTCGCGGGTTTATAAAACAATTAAAGTGTAAAAATGCGAGGCTATGAACTCACTTAGTGATGTCGGATGAGAATATCGATGAATAAAAACTTCGGAAGTAGGCGCGTCAATCAACCAAGACCTATACAAATTGTAACGGGTCTTAGGTTTCTAGTCGATAAAAATTAACGAAAACTCATAAATTAAATAAGTATATGTATACATGTAGTTTATATGATGATCATGCTCTTGCAACATATTTATTTCACACTTAGAGTTTTTTAGGTTTTTAACTTGTTTTTATTAGCCATTTTACTAGTATTGTCTAAATTAGCTCAAAAAGCCCAATAGGCCCATTAAGCAAGCCCATTAAGTTATTATATTGATATTATTACTCAAAGACCAGGTCTTAGCCCATTAGTAAGGTCCATGTGGATTGGGCCTAAAGTTAAGTCCAATAAGTCCATTTTGTTTCATTGGGCCTAGTGGTCCAATAAGCCTTACGGGTCCATTTTAGCTCATAAACGACTTTTATTGTAAGTTTTCGGATTCTCGGGGTCGGGATACTTTTATTATCAGTTTGTTAGCCTTTTAGTTACAAAAATGGACTTACGAAAATAGCTTTACATAGTATAGTGTTCGGGTAGTAGTAAATTTTGTGTACTTTTATGTTTACGAAAATAGTCATAACTTATAAACCGTAAATGGTATCATTGATATATTTATATCCTTAGCTTCATATTTAAGTGTATTTTACAGATCCAAAACCATTTTTGTACTTAGTTTAACTTCATAGTTTCATTTTTTAAATGTACATTATAAATTTAAGTATTTTTATACTTGTTTTATGTAACTATTTATATAATTATTGTCACTGCATTATACAAAGGGTAAGTTGGCATTTTTGGGCTGAAATTCTTCTTTCACCATTTTTGATGGCATTTTCAAAACCTATAATGAATTGGTAGGAATATCCATATGGTGCAGAACCTACATGATTTTATCTAGGTCTCATAGTTTTAGGTTTTTAACCAACTTAGTATGCAATCATGATTTTTATACGTTCTGTCTAGCAAGGTCAGATTTGATGACTTTTCGTAAAATGGTCATAACTTGGTCAATTTTCACTTTCCATTGAGTATCCAATTAGCTACATGATCCTTACTCAATTCTCTACAACTATGTAAATCTAATCAAAGGTTAACACTTATGCAAAAATCCAGAACTTACTGTTTACAACAGCTCTAAATTTCTAATGAGTTCTAGCAAGTTTTAATGGTTGATTTAGTCATTTTTACCCTAGATCTACACATGCATTATCACTTTTATTACTTGATCATCAAAATAAAATACATTTACATATAAATTTGGAATGGAAAATAATACAAGAATAGAAAGATAATAAAATTTATAAGATTTTACCACAAGAAAAATGGTGATGATGATCAAATGATCAAAGAAAATAGATGAAACTTCCACTTCAAACTTGGTCTTCACCCTTATAATTTTTTATCACCATTATTTTTACCCAAAGTAAGTTGATGAAATCTTGATTTATTTCAGCCCCAAAATGTGTGAAAACTTTCTTGAAAAAGCCTCTTAATCACTTCAAAAATATAGGAAACACACTAGGTAGTCATATCCACTAGTGTGCTCATTGTTTGTTCTTGAAATTTTTTGTGAATTAGTGTTTGTGTGAGTGTTTCTTGGCATCAATATGGAGGTAGCAAGAGAGAAAATGCAGATTTTTGTGTTATCAAATGGTTTGTGTGTGTGAGGGATAGTCAAAGCTAGCTTTTATGTGAGTTGAACATGCATTTGACTAGGACAAGTGTCCTAGTCTTTGCTTCATTTCTTGACACGCCACAAGGAGGTGATACTTTCACCAATTTGTGTTTTTATTAATGATATATTTGGTGTTTAGTGTATAAATTTTAAGATAGGTGGGTAGTTTTGAGGCTAACGGGTATAAACGTAAAATAAAACGAAAGTTAAGGCGAAACCACGAAGTAAAAACGAACAAGATAAAAATAGTTCTACGAAAATCGTGATACTTTTCTGAAAATTTTAAATTACGTACGGTTCGAGACAAATAATAATTATAAACATTGCTCGTAATAATTTTTACGTAAAATACTAAAAATGCACGTAATATGAAAAATAAAAACGAATGCAACAAAAATATTTCAACGGCATTTTGGAAATGTAAACGTCGATACTTAACGTAGAATTCGTCGGTTCTTCATAAACGTCGCGTAAATTACAATTGTAAGCCCTAATTTCTTCCCGGTTAGTCGTGAGTTCATATCTCAATATAAAAATGAAAATTATAATTAATACTCGAGAATAAAATAACGACCTGAAATTGACGGATTTGTTACAGCAACCAGACATCGTGATGTATTCGCTCTGTAGAAGGTGGGACGTTGCTAGTTGCTTCTTTGATTAACCAGCTAACTAAATCTTATCACCAAGGAAGTGCGCACACCAGATGTGTCTCTTGAGTGTCTTGACTAACTGCATGGATTTGCGTCTACGTCATGTGTTACGTGCCTGGCGGTTTCTTTCGGATACCAATAGACCCATATTTATAGTTCCTTGGAGATACCGAAAGACCGTTTTAACTGCTTCCAAGGTGCTGTTAGTGGCTTAGATTGATATCTGAGCACACATGCACACAACAAAAAACAAGGTTTGGTCTTATGGCGGTGAGATACATCAGAGTCCAATCATACTGCCGATTATTGGTCTGGTCAACTGGGATCCTGTGAGGTCCTTATCTAGTTGAGTTCGCTCACCATGGAGTGTCAAAGGGTACTTGTATGAAGATCTATATTTTTTAAAATTATTAACGTATTTAGATTGATTTATTAAAATTGCCTCTGGAATTCTGAGAATTTGTAAGCCTAAGAAATGGATATTGTACCATCATAGACATTTGAATTAGAGCTCATTTCATAAGAAAATCGGTCACAGTCTTTGGGGTTAGGTTGAGGCAAATATGATATCATCAAACAATATATTTACTATGAAGAGTGTGTTTGCCTATTTTCCGAATGAACAAGGTTGGATCGACTACACCCTTGGAGAATCCTTGTGCCAGAAGAAACTTTAACAAAGTGTCATACCACGCCCGGGGTGCCTGCTTTAACCTGTAAAGAGCTTTCTTCAGGCGGTAGACATGATGTGGACGATCTGGGTCAACAAAGCCTTCTGGTTGGCTCACATAGACTTCTTCTTTAAGCTCGCCATTTAAGAATGCAGTTTTTACGTCCATTTGATAAACTGTCATGTTTTTACTGGCAGCATTGGCAAGAAATATTCTGTAGCGGGGGTTCAAGTATGGGACCAGGGCAATGAATCTCAAAATCAAGACCTTCTTCTTGACGATATCCTTTCGCTACAAGACGTGCCTTGTTTTTCAAACACGTTACCATTACTCGTCCAAGTTTCAACTTATAATTCCCTGTGGAGCAAAATTTTAATTCATGGCACAGTCCAGAGGTGGCACTAATTCCCATACGTCTAGTCGATCAAATTCATGGATTTCATCTTACATGGCTTAAAACCAGCAATCTTCAGTAACTGCAGATTTGAAGTTTTTTTGTTCGACTTTGGACAATACTGAATTATAGAAGCACCATAGAGCATCTGTAGCAAGCTGTTTCTGAGTGGATACCGGTCGAGAAGGGTTCCCAATAATATTATCAAGAGGATGAGAGTCGGTCCATTTTCGGTGATGTTTATGAGGTTGAGTGGATTAGTTGGGTGCAGTAATCGTGATTACCCTAGAAGATGATGCTTCAGAGTTTGGGTCTGGGGCGAACACATTAACAAATGGTTCATGCCCAGTTGCAGCAAACGGATTTACTTTAAAAGAATGCTCAGTTGCAACACCGTGATGTACTGAAGATGATTGATGAGCCGAGGATGATGGTGAATGATTGCCTGATAGTGCATCGTGATCAAAGGAGATAGATACTGATGGACCAGTTGGAATGGCCGGGGTGGGAGGTGTGGGGGCAGGAGGCATCTGATGATCACCCGTTGGAGTCTCAAAATATTCATCAAACATTCGTTGAAATAGCAGCTCCAAATCTTTATTGGTGGGAGGTACATACGGTATATCAGGAGCAGAATTAGGTATGAGCCCTGAACTTATAGGTCCAGGCGTCAAAAGGATAGGAGCGGGTCCTGAACTGGAGTGTACAGGAGCCGTCTGCTCAGTCATCTCATCGAATGTAACGTGAATAGTTTCCATGATTTGTCGGGTCTGTTTGTTGTAGATTCTGTAACCCTTCCTGTTTGGTGCGTAACCAACAAAGAACCCAATGTCTGCTTTAGCTTTCAATTTGCCAAGATCTTCGTTGTCATTTGTTGGGTAGCAGAGAGCGCCAAATATACGTAGGAAAGAGAGATCCAGTTTCTTTTCATGCACTAGTTCATATGGGGTTTTGTTGTGAAGAGTATGTATAAGGGATCGGTTTTGGGCGTAACATGCAGTAGCCACAGCTTCTGCCCAAAGAAACAAGGGAGCCTTAGAGAATATCAACATTATTCGAGCAGCTTAAACAAGAGTGCGATTCCTTCGTTCAACAACGCCATTCTGCTGAGGAGTTCTCGGAACGGTCTTCTTGTGGGTAATGCCGACGCTTTCATAGTAATCAGTTAAGGCTTTATTCACAAATTCGATGCCATTATCAGTCCGTACGAACCTGACAGTTTTGTTGAGACCAACTTGAAGTTGTTTTAACAGGTTGATTACAAAAGTAGGAGTCTCATCCTTGGATCTCAAAAACTTCACCCATGTAAACCTGAAGTAGTCATCGACTATTACCAAAATGTATTTCTTCCCATTTATACTCTGCACTCTCAGCGGTCCGCATAAATCCATGTGAAAGGTGTGTAAAACTTCCATAATGGTGTTAATCGTCTTGGGTTTGTGGGTAGCTTTCATGCTCTTTCCAAGTTGGCATGAAGAAAACAAATGATCCTTTTCAAACTTCAACCGAGGTAAGCCTCTAACAAGATCTTTACGAGCAAGATCATTGAGGGTGCCAAAGTTTAAGTGATTCAGGCGGCGATGCCATAACCAGGATTTGTTCTTGGAGGCTTTAGACAGTAAGCAAATGGGAGAGGACCTCATTATATCTTCAACAGAAATGGTGTATAAGTTCGTGCCACGACTTCCTTTAATAAGGTCGACACCATCTAAGTCTCGGACGAAACATGTGTGCTTTCTGAAGGCAACTTCAAGATCTGAATCACAAAATTGACCGACAGAGAAAAGGTTGTGTCCAAGTCCTTCTACATAGTATACCCTGGAAATTACACTGTCACCAATGACATAATCCCCATAACCCATAATTGCACCAAAATGGTCATTTTCGAATCGAACAGTCCCGATAAACTTTTTCATGAAATTCCTGAGCCGTGAGCGATCTCTAGTCATATGTTTTGAGCAGCCTAAGTCCAAATACCAGAGAACGATCTGTACAACCTGCATTTGAACAAAGGCAAAAATGGAGATTTGGATACATTGGATCCCCAATTGCAATTGGGGTCCGGTTGGTTAGTGCACGCAAGATTATATGCTACAGGGGCAATAGTTTCCTGTGGATCAGCTGGCATACAGTCACTCTTAAGAGCAGTAGACCTAACTAAAGGGCACTGTCTTCCTAACGGGAGAAGTCTACCAGTGGGCTTCCATTGTTTTGTAGGCAAGACCTTAGGTGGAGTATTCCTAGTTAAAGGCCACTGATCTCCTAAAGGTAATAGTCTGCCAGTGGGTCGCCACTGATGACCGATAGTGGTAAACAATTTCCCTGTGGCCTTCCAAACTTGCTTAACTTGCTTAACCCGCCACACTTTAGTGGCAGGGGATTGCTTCACAAACATCTCAGAACGCACAACACATTGATCATGATTAACAGAAATTAAGCATTTGTTACAAGTTTTGCAAGAAGTATTAGAATTCGAATTAATTACAGTACGCTTATAGCTAATACTAGAATCAACACGATTCTTTTGTTTCTCATTCGACTTATTCATCCTAGAATGGGCTTCTACTTGTTTCAAGGCACTTTTAGCTGGCAAGGTCCTATCTTTCTTTGTATTGCTCCTAGGCTTTGACCTGCTAGCTGCTGAGGCACCTTTTACTCCTGTAGAGGGAATTCCAGGAGCATTAGTCGAATTTATTTTCTGGTGCTCAACTTGTGGTGGTGTGTTATGAGTTGAGGTTTCACATGGTTCGACAAAAGTAACTCGCTTTTTCCTAAGTGAATTGGTAGAGGCATTCTGTTTATCGCGAGGGCTAAAGTCTTTAGGACACGTGCCTATTACATATTCTAACAGCTCCTGAGAGTGTTTAGTGTAACGGCAAGCAGATGCAAGAGAGGTATCCAATGGTCTTTTCACCTTAGCTTCCTCTACTATTTCACGAAGGGTTTCTACATTTTCCTTAAGGTGTTTGATATAGTGTAGATGCACTTCCCGATTCTTCTTGAGTCTAGGGGGAATTGGTTCAACATCTATAGGATATCTACCAGGAGCCAGCACTTTAGGTTTACTATCAGGTATAGTGACACATTTGGAATTATCTTTAAGTTGAGCCTTAAGGTTTTCAATTTCAGATAACAAAGAGTTGTTCTGGTCAGTGGTTTTGGCACGCGTTATCTTAATTGAATCATACAATTCCTTATAATGCTGCTTAACTTTTGCATTTTCTGCCCTAAAGCGTTCATTGAGATCGTGAAGGGCATTGAGCTTTGCAGTTAAATCTTTGTTCTGAGAAACTAAGGCCTTAAGGTCAAGAGTGGGATCTGCATCACTATTTTTCTCTGTTAAGCGAGAGATTTTCTCCTTTAATTCACGAATCGTATTGCCTCGACTTTGAATCTGTTCATTTAGTTTCCCAATCACAAACAGTGAATCAAATGAAGGAGCATCCGAAGATGTCACTGGTTTTTTGTTTCCAAAACGTTCTTTGAGATTTTGATACTTTAATTGTAAGTTAAAGTGTTCAACTTCAAGTTTGGAGAAATGTTTTATCATTGAGTCGTGATCATCATTTTGAATCTTGTTTCTCAGATTAAAATTTTCAGATTCAAGGTCGGCAATACGTTTCTGAGCAATAGTGAAAGCATCATGCATGTCAGAAAATCTAGACACATTTAATACAGAATCAGTTGCAGTATAAAACACATCTTTGGACAAGCATTCAGCAAGTAAGTTCTCATTTGTAATGAGAAGGTTTTTCCATTCAATCTCGCCACTCTTTAAATCTATCTCATTCTGGTCCACCTCGGCTTCTAAATTTTCAAAAACTGCTTTCATTGCCCTAACTTCAGTGACCAGAGATTTTTGAACTCCGTCAAAATGTTCTTTGAGTAGATTGAAAAATGGAATTACTTCGGTTAAGTAACACCGTTTTGTTGGTCAAAACCCCTTTCCCCTTCAGTTATGCCCGTTGGTGTAATAAGCTTTTTACAAGTTTTCTCAAAATCCCAAAATAGTTGAGTAATTACATACAGACCAATATTTACTTGACTTGTAGTTGGAAGCGTTCGAGGGACCAGATGGACCGGTGTATTGGGAGGATACACAGTCGTAGGTGGCAGGACAAGAAGGGGTGAGGCATTGGCCTTTAGCTCTTCGGCCTTTCGTTTTGCTAGATCTAAGGACCAAAATACTTGCTCAGGTGTCAGTTGAGTCTGAGGGGTGAATGTTGCCATAAAATTTTCTTTTGAGTAGTTAGGAGGCATAATGTTAACCCTCTTTTCCACACAGACAGAGTCATTCATTTTCACATGCAGTTTATTCCTAGTAGCTTCAGCTAACTCTAGTTCTTCCTCAGAAGTTGGAACATTTACAGGCACATGATGAGTCTTAAGAAGTTCTTCACCATCATACAGTGTCGGTTAGGCCTTTTTGGCCTGTCTGAGGTGAAAGGGTTCTACGCACCTATGGCAATTTCAGAATATTATTCACAAAACTTTTTAGGTCTCAGCATCATATGAACAGTTTGAATTGATTGATCTTGTGCGTGTAACTTGTTTTCAAGTTTATCCTTTAACTTTCTCAGGTTTGAAAAATCATTCAGAAGTTGAGACTCTCTTTGCTTAAAAGTCTATTGTAAAGTATTTACATTTTCTTGTATTACTGTTTAACTTTTAATAGAGTGGTTAAGCTGTAGCTTTAGGAATGTAGCTCCTGTTTTAGTTTTTCTTCCATTCGATTACGATCTTGTATAAGTTACGCATTTGATCATCAATTTCTGTTCCCGTTCAGTAAGTTCAAAACTCCCCCCCCCAACCACCCCCACCCCCCCCTAGGGCTCGTTGTTCATATATGGCAAATTGTTACTTGATATATGGCTAGTTCAGTTACTAACGGTTCATTAGGAGTGTGCACATTATTATCAATCACCACATATGCAGTATTTAGAGCAGAAGATGCACAACTTGGTACAACAGAAACGTCATTGGTGGTCAGATATTGTTCATATGGGATAACATTACTATTACCCATATCAGCATTATTTGAGTCAATAACAGTTGACTGTTGTACTTCGCTATGAATCTCATGCTCGACTGATACATTATTAATAGCAACATTAGCATTTTCCTTATAAGGTACCTCAATAATATTAATGCGTCGGGGAGCTAGATTGATAGATTTTTGGCCAACTGATGACAGATTGGCCATGAAGATAGACTGAGCAGTAGGTTCATCATCAACATCTGAGTCAAAAGCATCACACTCATCTGCCTGGAAAATGTTATCTTCATTCCGAGCCAAATCCCTGACAGGTTGGTTATCCACATCAACATCAAAAGTGTTGGGTTGTTCTCCAACCAAAAAGAGTAACTCTTCTTCATCCAGCACTGCTCCATTCTCTTGGGCTTGCATCAGCAACATCTTGTCCTTAAAGTAATCAGAATTCTGTAGACGCTTCGGCTGAGTGAAGTTCGGTGCAATATGCCCTATCCCATTACAGTTATAACACTTGATAGGCTTTCCTTGACCTGCTTTAGCATTCCTAACTCTATTATGTGTACCTCCAAAACCTGCTGCACCATTTCCCTGAGCAAAGTACCTCTGATTTTGATTATGTTGTCCTTGAACATTCTGAACAACGATCTGACCTTCCCTGAATAGTTGCTTGATTTTGGGTGTTAGATGAGGTTCGAAGTTGGTTGTTTATCTGTGGGAGGGTTGCTCTGAATGATTGGGTGAGTAGTGCAAATTGTTTGGTGAGGGTGTCAAGGATTTCATCAGTTTGGGTGTATCTAGTGTCAAGTGATGATGGTTCAGCAAATTGTGGATATGTCATTGATTGGACATTTTGAGACTGAGAAGGTGTTGTGGATGATTGATATTGACGAGACTGACTCTGTGATGGTTGGGAGTAGGGTTGCACACTTGAGACAAAGGCAAGCGGATCATCAGTGGGTGGAGTGATTCTTTCAATTATCAGTCGATATTGTACAGCATGCTTCTCATGTTGTTTCAAGTATGCATACAGCTGTTCATGATTTGTCTCTTTCAGACCTTTGTTCAGTTTAACTGCTGTGACAAATCTATCCCATTCAGGTGACATGTTGTTGACAAACTTGGAGTTTAGTTGAATGTTAGGCATAGTCATCCTGATATTCCTCATGTCATTAACAAGCTTGTGGAACCGGACATAGTACTCATTGATATTTTCACCAGGAAGCATCTTGAAGCGTTCAAATTCATCATACAACTGAGATTCTCTGTCTTCTTTGGTGAGTTCAGATCCCGCGAAGCATTTTGACATTGTCCCATATTGCTTTTGCTTCAATGTTGTGATTGATGAGCTTGTAGATGTCTTTGGGTAATCCTTGAAGTACAATGTTGGTTGCACGGACATCGGCATCGAATCGTTTCTTTTCATTGTCATTAAGATCATCATAAGTTCGAGCCCTTTCTGGTCCAAGAAGAACACCCCCTTCAGGTGTGGTACCTAGTGTGTCCCTGGTGACTCCAAGCTGAAATGGACCTTGATCAATCGACTGAAGAATGTAAACTCCATTTTCCTTTCCTCTACAATACAACCGGATTCTTTGTGACCATGATTCGTAATCAGTCCTATCAGCATAGGAGGGCGGTGTCGGCCGCTTGAATATCATCAGAATTACTAGACATGATTGATTGTTTGTGTTATGATAAACTTTGGATCGGTACAATGATTAGTGATTGTATGTTAAAAGTGATGATTGTTTGTTGATAAAGGTGATATGTTGTTTGTTTGTGATTTGGTTTGGTTTAATTAAGTTTGTGAAATGCAATACACAAGTCTCAGTCAGGAAATCTAGACAAGTCTCAGTCAAGAATTTCAGACAAATCTCAATGTTGAGGATTAGACAAAACTCAGTGAGGTATCCTAGACAAAACGCAGTCAAGAAGCAAAGACAAAACGCAATGAAGAAAAAAAAATTTGCCAGGGATTCTTTCCACCAAAACGCAATAAGGGTCTTCAACTTAGGACAAAATACAGGACACAAAACGCAATGAGAAGGAGACAAAATGCAGTGACGTGTCTTGGGCAAAACACAATCAACTCTTGAGACAAAACGCAATTAAGAAATTAATTGGGCAGAGTTTCTCCTAGTCAAAACGCAACGAGGGTCTTCAACTTGAGACAAAATGCAATACACAAAACGCAACCTGTAGTGTTAACCAAAACGCAATACACAAAACGCAACTGACAAAACGCAACTGCTGTACTACACTAGAAGACAAACCGCAGTGTACTATTCTCTGACAAAACGCAGAGACCTAAACGCAAATAAGAAAACGTCTTCCAAGGAGACAAAACGCAATTTCCAGAAAAGCTTCAAACCACCCAAAATATCACCCTTTTGAACTTTACGCTAAGATTTTCTTGCACAACTTGGTACTAGAAGGCCAAAACTACACTAAAAATACTAACTTTAACACCACAAATGTGAGAATCAAAGAAAGCCAATGTGAAACCATAAATCTTCAAAAACCAAATTTTTGATTAATTCTTCCCAGAGAAACGCACATACAATCTAAGTAATCATCCCATGTGCTCTGATACCAATTGTAGTATATTGGAAATCATAACACAATCAAGGATTAGTGTGTAGGCTGATTTCTAGAGATAGAAAGTGGGAAGTTCTAGTGAGAGAAAGACACTTAGTGTGTGTTTGTTATACAATGAACAATCAACCCCTCTTAATGGCTGAGAGGGGGTTTAAATACAAGAGTTTATGTGCCCTAAGTGGGCTATGGAGTGGGCTAACATGTGGGTAAAGACCCGACCCAATGCCTTAAGTCATACAGTAACTAAACGATTAATATTAAGACTACAAGCTAACCTATGCTAGACATAACACGGGGTGACCGAGTCTTTTTCATGATCCTAACACTTACACTTTTTTCGGTACTAAGCTAAATACCGAGTTCTACTTCGAGATAGATCCAATCTAACACACTATGTATTTTAAGGCCTAAAATACTAACCTATTATACACATATGATCTGTAACACCCCCAACTTTGGATTGCGCAGTGGAATTAGCAATTGGGTGTTACTAAATAGCACCATTCACCAAGATAATAGAAAACGACCCAAATGAGACGTTTAACAAACATGTGTTCCATTATTAATCAGAGTTAAAATGCGTTTAGGTCCCCACAGAATCGCAACCACAACCATTACAACATTTGAAAAACTATTGTTTCAAAATAAAGACATTGTTTTAGAACAACTTAAGACATTGTTTTTGAAAGACAAGGAACACACAAGTAGTCTTTCACCAAATCCATCACACGCACGACACCTCCACGCCATCGTTGCCTTCATCCTTGGTTACCTGGGATAAAACATGTTTAAAACGTCAACAACAATGTTGAGTGAAATTCATAGAGTTTAAAATAATTAATAAGTAATAATCTTTGAACACATAATTAGTTCTCGGGAAAACAAAGCAACGAATGCAATGTATAGAAACTTCTTTTCTTTCACGCAATAAGCTCATGACACCGAACGTTAACAATACATATGTCATTTCATATGTTAATGTGCCCCAAAACAAGGTATTATTGTCATATACCTACTACTTTCTAAATACAAAATGTCTGTTTGACAAGGTGGTCACAAGGATTCAAATCCTGAATAAGGTTGTCAAACCCAATAGATCTATTTAATGCATTAGTGTTCACCTTACAAGGCGATTAACGGTTCATAAAATAAGAGACTTCGACAATAGCTACTTATGCGGAAACAATCTCATATTCAGGTCCAGCAAACAATAAAATCATATGTGTTCGATTTAAATAAAACAAACATGTATCCCCCTCGCGGGTTCAAAAATAATTAAAAGATTTAAATGTGAGGCTATGAACTCACCTTAAGCAAAAGATCCAATTCAATTAAATCAACAAGCGCAAATAGATTCACATCTTAACCGCGACCTATATAATACATATATAGCGGTACGTGACTAAAAGTATAATAACTCATATAATACATACTTGCATCAATATATATATTACTATTACGTATATACAATCATATACTATAATTTTCAAGTGCGACGCAAAACATTTCACTTTGACGCACTTAACAATATTACGACACTTTTCCACAAAGTTTCCATTTTTAGAAGGTTACCGAAAGTAAAGATAATATAATCTGAATTTCATATTTCATTATCCATTAACTAACATTACTAAACCATTACTATTATAGACAATATTCAAAAGATTACGCAAGTTTAACTTTCAAAAGTCAAACTTCGTAGTTGACTTTTTACCCCCAAAATAACCAAACTTGACTTGGCCGTAAAACTTTCATTATTAAGAGTTACGTGATGATCCAACTAGCAAAGCGTAGCTAAAGGCGAACATTGTCACTTAACATTATCAAAAATAACTTTCAAGAATTTCTCGACTCGCTACGGGTAAGTCAAACTTTCTGGTCAAACTGGGTCAACCCAAAACCTATTAAAACGACATTTTCGACATAATCCGACTATCAAAACATGCTTAACTATCCTATTTAATCATACCAAAACCATCAAACTTTAGTCAATAACCAAATATACTTTCAATAATTTCCGCATGTGAATCTTATAGCAATAATTATATAACACGCAATGTTGGGACTTAAAAGACTTCAAGGATTCTTAGAAGTTACTACTGCTCAGGTACATAATGGAAATTATGCTAAGTAGTTAGTACTGGTAGTATAAAGTTACCACTGATAGTTACTGTTGTTAGTATAATTTAGTACTGTTAGCATAAAGTTACTGCTGTTAGTTGAAGTTAAGACTGCTCAGAATAAACCAAAAATAAATTTCTTCAAAACTTAATGCATGTGAAATATTTTTAGTGGGATGTGTAGGCCTTGATACAAGGATTAAGAATATGTGATTAGATTTTATTGCATGTCGGAGATTTGACGGGAAATGGGTGGTGTTGTGGTGGACGGTCGTACAAAGAGAGGAGGAGGGAGGAAGGGATTTTTTTATAAAAGTTTATAAGTATGTATGTGGTGTGGTATTTATAGGAAATAACTTTGACACTTTGATACCTTTGGTCCTTCCTTCTTATTAGTCCTTCAAAATTAGTACAAATTGTTTATTTCATTATTTTAAAATCGGCCAACAACTCGGGTCACACCACGTTAGTAAATATTTTTATTCCGTCCCACTAATCTTTCTTTAAAACGTTTAATAAAATGTTAAATCACGTAAAACACGAACTTTAAACACGATTTTTACAAAAACTTGAGGAAATGCCGTAAAATACAAAAATAACATAATCACGCTCTCGGAGCGACAATATAATTTTTTTGACTTTCTCGGACGCTAAAAACCAATAAAAACTCAATCACGGCTTGAAATTTCCTAATAAATAGAAATTTTTATCAAACCTTATATAGCATAAACGACTAAAATCATTTACGTAGTAAAATAATTATCATAGCTCGGGATAAACGTTTTACCTCAAGGCTGAAACCTCGGGTTGTTTACAATGACACAGACAACACAAAGAAGATAAAGATGGATAAATATCACAAATGTGATGACTCGATTAAACTAATAACACTTGAAGCTTGATGTCTTCTTTTGTGTTCTTCACTAAAGAGTGAAATAATTGGATCACTTGTAATGGATTATATAATAAGTATAATGATCTAAAAAATGTATAAAAATAAATATGAAAGAGAAAAAAATATTGTAAACGGTTGTCTAAAATGAAGACATGAGGTTGCTATGTATATGCAACATCTGAAATTCAAATCTGGTCCAGCTGTTAAGTCGCACGGATCTACGAATCCACCTTACCTTGGATCCGTCTTTGGTTATGGTGGATCCGTGAGGTGCAACTGTCACTTATTTTGTATTTTAGTGATTAACCCCAAATCTTAACAAAATATTCTTATGTACATAAAAATCAGATTTAATAGATTCTTCTAGAAGGAAAATATTTCTTAACATAAATAAGAAAATATTTCCTAGATTTGGAAAGATTTGGAAAGATATGGAAAGATTGTTTCCATTTATGGTTAATCCTATTTTGTCTTATTTATTAATATAACTAGCGTATAATTAATCATGTGTTTACTTGAAATCATTTGATTAGAAAAGGTTTACGCAAATGATTAAGTTTGAGTGCAAGAAAAACATTTTTTTCTTTGATCATTAACTACGCTTTATAATGTTATATTCATACCTTAAGTGATTTGTCGCCATCAAGTAAACTTACGCCTAAATAACTTGTTTACGTAAACTTTTACGTAATATGACATTATATTTGTTATTATCAAAACTCGAAGATCATTATATTTGTATTAACAATCTCTCCTTTTTGATGATAACAAAATACATACTCATATTTATTAAAAGTTACTACATAAGTATTTAGAGGTTGAGTTTACATTTCTTCTCCCTCTTTTTGTCGAAGCAAAAAGTGTTGTAGAGGCGCAGTTGCAAGTCGTTTTTGACGAATACAAAGTAACTTCGTGATGAATGCAAAGTAAAAAATAAGACGAATTTGCAAGTGCTCCCCCTCGGTGTGTACTCCCCCTTTCTTGGGGCATTAAGGAATCGAGCTATGGAGGCGTGCTACAAAACAAAGTTAGTAGACAAGCAAATATATATAGCAACAACACAAGCACATATATATAATCATAAACAACCACCATCATCATGACACAATAGATAATAATGTTAATTACATTATAAGGAATGACATAAAATTAAGCATAAAGCCAAAATAAACTAAAAAAGACAACAACTAGAAATATTAAAAGTAAACTAAAAAATAAAAACAACTAAAAATTCTAAATCTTGGGATAAAGTCTTTTCTCCCATATAATCCGAGGGGTTGGTGAAACACAAGTGTGTTTTTAGTGCGGAAAGAATGGCGGGCTGGATGAAGATCCAAGGTGGTGACAGATGTAGGAAAACATGTAGTTCACACGTTCTCGCAGCATTTGGATTTCATACCCAGTAGTGCTACAACATTGACAAAACATGTTGTAAAGGTGAGGCATGTCATTTGGATGTATAAAATCCAAGATGTTGTTGGAAGGGTTAGGAAATTGTTAGTTTCTGAGATTTGGTGGTAAATTTTCTAGTTGAGGTACCTTGTTGTTGACATTAACAAACAATGGTTGAGGTGGTGATGGATGTTCAAATCTGGGTGGCGTACGTGAGACACGTGGTGGTGGTGATGGGTTTGAAGGACCAGGTGGCCAATTATACACGGTTGAGATACAAGTATTATGAGGTAGTGTTGGTTGTGGTGGTAGTTCTTGAGGTTCAAGCTTCATTGGTATGAAAATTTTTAGCTTTGGTGGTGGAGCAACATGAGTTGGTGTTGGAGACTCACTAGGAGATGATGAAGTGGTTTGATAGGTACTTCTACTAGAGGTTGATTTTGATGGTGCATTTGGTGGTGAAAGAGATTTCCTTCGTGGAGGAGGTGATGGTGTTTTGTCATTTAGATGTTCTTCACTTGAAGAAACAAGGTTGACATAGGAAGGGGACTTGACACTAATTCTTGCGGTTTTCCTTTTGTAGTTGGGTGAGTTTGTCTTGGATGAACTAGTCATGGTGATGAACTAGTAGGATGTGTATGAAAAATGCAAGAAATGTGAAGAAAAATGAGGTTAAGGGTGATGATTATATAGTGGAAGTGATGAAGTGTTTTACATAGAGGTTCTTAGATTATATGGAAGTTATGATATGTAACACCCCTTATTTAACATATAGCAGCGAAAGCTAATTTGGGGTATTACTTCATAAACCAACCGTCATAATCATAGAAAACGACTCAAAAGAGACGTTTTGGAAATTTTAGTTATCATTCAATATTATATCAGAGTTTTACAAAAGAGGTCCCAAAGTACATTGAAAACATAAAGTTTGAATGATAACAAGTTTGGACGTCCTCAAGTCCAATGCCACTATGTGCCATAGATGCTCAATTACCTGAGATAAACATGCTAAAAGGATCAACACAAAGGTTGAGTGAAATTCACAAGTGTTTTGCAATGTAATAGTTGAATGACATAGTCATTCATAAGTGGTAATAATTGAAGAATATAAGTTATCATGAAAACAGTATTATTGCACCTAAGCTCATGCCAACACAAAACATTATTCTTCCTCGAAAGTAAATTTAAGACTTGAAGGTACAACTGTCCTTAAGAAAGGTAACTTGCCAATAGTTATCCTTGTTCCCTCATATTTAGTGCGTTTGGTTACAACATGTTACGGGTACACCAACGGGAGTCTTCACCCCAATAGATCTATTATACATACAATTTTACATGTTCATCTCGCAGTGACTATGGTTTATGATTAAGAATTATCTGGCAGTAAAAGCAAACTTAGGCAGTAATATAACAGGATAGCATACAGTGTAATAACCACTTGTATTCTGGTTCTATAGCATTGTATCTCCCAATGAGATTAGAAAATATGTAATGGTGGGATCATATGACTCGCATTATCAAGGTAGTTGATTGATTGAAATTTAATTCAAATGGAGTAAACTGCCTCGCACGCATTCCTGAGTAATATGTCAAGTATTTAGTTTGTTGATGTTATTACAAAACTTTATATTCATAAAGTTTAAAGGTTTTTTGGTTTGATAACTTGTGAAATATTCGTATCAACTGTTCGGGATTTCATAAATTCAGATGGTCATGTAGTAAAAGTTTGAGGTGCTAGGACACACTTTAAATCGTAAATTCAGAAAATTGTCAAAATGGCTTACCACAAAATGAAAATCCTCCTAACATGAAAACTCCTCAGTAAGTGATATGTTATGATTAAATGAGAAGATTTTATCTTTTAAGTTTCTTCAAAAGCTAGTGGATGATCAATTTATGTTAAATATATAATCATAATGATTTGAAGTTCGTTCGACGATGATAACGACAAAATATGTACGGGCTTTAATAAATCAAAGTCTTAAAATATTTTTAATATATATTTTTATAATTAATATAAAAATATTTCATTTTATACCCTGAGAATATGAAATGACAATATATACTCCTTGTATATATTAATTTTACACTTTTAACCTTGTAACTTTAATATCTTTGATCATTTAAACCTTTAGCTTTTGGTATGCAAAACAAACCCTGATGTTTATTTAACTTTAGGATAATTACATTTTTGGCCCGAAAGTTTAATAATTTCAAAAGTTACAATATATACCCCTATGCATGAAATGTTTTGCATTTCTAGTCCAAAAACCATATACTTTGTATTTTTCAAATCCAACTTAGTTTTGCAGCTTATAGCTTAGTACTATAACCTAAAATAAGTAAGTTTTACGAGCTTGTAGCTTATGAAAAGAGCTTATGAGCTTAAAAATCCAAAATGGGTATGTCTGGTTCAGAAAAATTAACCTGATGGGTTAGAGCTTTTAGGATAAGTTTTAATGATTATAAAAGTGATAAGTGAGCTTATAGAAATAGCTTATTACAACAGCTTATAGCTTATAGCTTATTAGATTCGCAAAAAGAGCTTTTAGGGTTTTAAAGGCGCGTTTGATTTAGGAAAACCAAATGAGTAAGCTTTAGGGTTTAAGGGCTAATTTCATGAGATAATAAGGATGTATAGGAGCTGATATATAATCTAAAACAATACAAAGAGCTTTTTATGATACAGAGGTGAAGACTTACAAAAGCTTGAATGGGTCGAAATTGATAAAATGGGTCGAAATTGATAAAATGGGTCGAACACTTTAAGTTATGAATCAAAGACTCCTTTCTTCTTAAATCTTGGCTTCTACTTAGCTTAAACCTTCTTTCTTCTCTTCTATGGCATGGCTAGTAATGATTTAGAGTTAGTTGAGTTTTAATGGTGAATTGAAAGTGTATGTATGTTTTCGTGTATATATAGGGTAAATTTAGGAGTAGTGGCCAAGTTTACATGGAGTAGGGACCAAGTTTACTTGGAGTGGTGGCCAAGGGTTTTGCTTGGAGTCCAAGGTGGTGATGGAGGTGGTAGGGTGCTAGCTAGGTGGTGACTAAGGTGTGTGGGTGGTTGCTTGGTGGTGACAAGTAGGTGAAAGGAGGCTAGCAAGGTGGTGAATCATGGTGGTGCTTAGCAAGGTAGTAGGCAAGGTGGTGAATCATGGTGGTGCTTAGCAAGATAGTAGGCAAGGTGGTGCATCATGGAGAAGGGTGGTTGCTAGGTTAGGTTTTAGTTTAAAACTAGTTTAAGGTGTACGGGTTGTTTAGGGTTTTCGGGTTAGGGTTTTGGTTTTTAGGACGAGTAGGGGCTGAAATGGAGGGAAAGAATGTTTAAATGTGATGCTTAGGAGACTTGTAACATGTACTAGAAAGGTTGTACTAAAGGCTTAGAAAAATGGAGGGAAAATGGGCTAGTTTGAATTCTATGCTTTGTCGGATTGTACAATGAGCTCAAATGAGTTGTACTAGGGTTTAGGAGGGAATTATATATTCAAAAGTTATGCATTGTACACTTGTACACATGCCTTAAAAGCTTGTACATTTATTTTGTATGTAAACATTACATATAGTTAGGTTTTGATATAAGCGTTAACGTTTAATGTCTGTTTTGATATAACGTTATAGAAAGTACGTTAAATAGATAACGTATGATAAAATGGTGATTAAAACATATTGCTTGACATATTATAACGTTTACTTGATATAAACGTTGATGAAATTGGCATAGGTAGGTTGCGTGAGCTCGTTTACTTTTGTTATGTAAGTTACGTTACATTATGGATGGAATAAAGCAAAAATATTCCCGTGAAAATGGTTGTACTTAATAATAAGTAGATATTACACTGATGAAAATTGCATCTAATTTAATAGATGGATAATTACATTGATGAAAATTGTGGGTTGTTATATGATATATCCTAAGGTTTAAAATCTCATGTAAGATCATATAGCATGATTACAAGATAAAGTAGAAGTTAAAAGACAAAAAAATTCGAATTTTGGCGCCTGGCATGGGTTCACACGGATATACCTAAACCACGCACGGATCTTGGGCATAGGAGATCCATGGATCCGTGATGGCCTAAAAATGGCCAGAACCCAATTTTACTTGCCAAAACCCAAACTAACTAGCAGGCAAGCATTTAAAACATAACATGATAAAGCATAAAGAGATCAAGTACATCATCCAACAATCATACAAATTAAAATCCTACATATACAAACATATAACATACCAAAACATTAAGTAACACGTTTAAGTTAACCACAAGATTCATGTTGTACCAGGGAAATTCCCCTTTACCCAAAAAAAAGATTCATGTTTTCAATCATTGCAATCTCTTCAAATACTTGGTTATTTTGACGAAGTAACGGTTCATGCATTTGAAAGGATTTAAGACCTAATTCTTGAAAAAGATGAAGCATATTGTTGGCCTCAAGGTGTAACATATCGCCCTTCATGAAAGAGATGATCTTCTAGGGTGGAGTACATTTTTTGAATATCTTGATCCATTACTTTTGAATGATGAATTCTAGGTTTATAGACTTTAGTTTGTTTGCAATCGTCTTGATTTGGTAATGGCATGATTTCACCTATAAAATAAGTTTAGATGACTTAATCATCAAAACAATGCATATTTTATATTTTCTATGTGTGTGTCTATATGCAAACAATGTGGAGGTGCTGTTGCTTGACTCAAACGAAAAATAATAATAAGAAGCAAACTCTAAAGCACTCATAAGTTTAATATTGCTCATTTTGAATGTGTCGAAATTGTACATGAATTGTGCACTTCATATGAACATTCACGAGATCAAATGCATGATGAAAACATTTTTACGTCGTATTAACAATGTTGTTAAACAACGTTTGTTTTGAAAATTCCTAGTTGTGAGAATTTTGCTTAAAAAACATAATTTTGGGTTTTGCCAAAATTTGATTTTCACTAACCAAGTCAGTTATGCAAACCTAGTATTTACGAGAAGCAAAATAGTTATTCATTACTATATTCTAGTGTAAATTATGCATAAAACACATGAAAAATCAATATCCCCAAAGTATTTGATTTTGTGCAAAATCAAAACCCTAGACTCGGAATTAAGAAGAAATTAAGATGAAATCACTTACAATTGTTGTTTAGTAATGATGATTTGTTGTTAATCTTTGAAATTTCAAGCTCCAATTGCCGATTTGTGATGATCTTAGCTTAGGGTTTATATTGTTTGTACGTATTGGGTGTTTGGATAATGATATTATGTGGTCCCTATTTTTCCAACTTGGTATATACCCTCTATATCTGATAGACGGATCTACCAAAATAACATACGGATCTCCGTATGGTGGATTCGTGGATCCGTGAAAGGCTGAAAAACAGTCAGGGTGTGATTTTAAGCAAATTGAGGATTGATTTTATTGTTTTGGCAATTGGAGGGTCTTATATATGTTATAAGGAATGTATGTTCAAATTTTCAAAGTCGACGTCCAAGTTTTGAGCTTAACGTAGAAGTTGTCGTGAAGTTCCCTATGGAATTTTAACAAAGTTGATCCTACTAGGAGTTTGTTAACTTTTAACATGTTGTTGACCATTGCTAATAACACAAACATTATGAACATTTAGACATAATAAAACATCGTCAACACAAGTTTAAGTTGTAATCCGATGATTATTCTTTTCGTCTTTTCAATCGATTTCGTAATTTCATGTAATAACCACGTATGGTTGTACATGTAGACATGGAAAATATCTATGGTCATTTTATTGATATTTTCGTAATCTAATAAAATTCTAATCTCGATTATTTTTATGATTTAAAATTTATAACTAAAATATGTAATGAGAATTAACATCTTTTAAATAATAATTAATTTCTCCATTTTTGGAAGGATGGAGATTCACTATTAGGTATATTTTCCATCATTCCTAATCCTAATCTTAAATAATTAAATTGTTTGCGTTTTAAAGGCTTAGTTAATATGTCGGCTAAGTTATCTTCGGATGAAACTTTCTCAATAGAAATGTTGCCCTTTTGGACGTTGTCGCGAAGAAAGTGGTGACAAATTTCTATGTGTTTAGTTCTAGAGTGTTGGACGGGGTTTTTACTTAAGTCGATGACGCCTTTATTGTCGTACATGATTGGAACGTCATCGAGTCGTATGTAGTAGTTGATGAGAGCTTGTTTCATCTATAGTGCTTGTTGACATGCTTTCCCGGTGGAAACATATTCGGCTTCGGTCATGGAGATAGTAAGGGCAGCTTGTTTCCTAGAGAACCAAGATTTTAGACAACATCCCATGAACGTACAAAAGCCACTAGTGCTCTTTCGATCAACGTAGTCGCCCGCGTGGTCGGATTCGGTGTAAACTATAGTTTCTATAACGGTTCTTTTCGAATACCATAATCCTAAGTGGGTAGTTCCCCAAATATATCTAAATATACGCTTAACGGCTTCTAAGTGGGTAGTTTTATGATTTTCTTGAAAACGCATACATAAGCAAACACTAAACATAATATCGGCCTACTTGCAGTTAAAGAAATTAAACTACCAATCATACCTCGATATTTAGTGCTATCTACGGAGTCGGCTTCGTCGTCCTTTGTGAGCTTGATCTCCGTCGACATCGACATCTTCATTGGTTTGGAATGTTCCAACCCGAACTTCTTTAACATCTCCTTGATGTACTTGGATTGATTGAAAATATCATGTCTTTCATTTGATTTATTTGAAGACCCAAGAAGAAGTTTAACTCTCCCATCATACTCATTTCAAATTCGTCGTGCGTGATTTTTGCAAAATCATCACACAAATTTTGACACATTGATCCAAATATAATGTCATCGACATATATTTGAACAATGATGAGATGTGATTTTGATTTCTTTGTAAAGAGAGTATTATCGATCATTCCCATGGAATACGATTCTTTCTTTCAACTACCCCTTTTGATTGTGGAGTACGAGGAGCCGAGAAATTATGAGCAATGCCTTGTGTATCACAAAAAGCTCTGAATTGTACTTTGTTATTAAATTCTCGACCATGATCCGATCTAATAGAAACTATAGAACATCCTAATTAATTTTGAATTTTCTTACTTAATATTTCAAATTTTTCAAAAGCTTCGCTTTTGGTTTTCAAAATTTTGTCAATCATCTACTGTTACTAAAGTATATAAGTTACCTCCGTAACTCTTAATAACGGATGGACCAAATAAGTCCATATGTAAAAGTTCTAAACATCTATTTGTAGAAACCATATTTTTAGCCTTATGGCTTGCATGAGCTTGTTTTCCTATTTTACAAGCATCACAAAAATGTTTATCATATTTCATCTTAGGCAAGTTTCTAACCAATTCTTTGGATGACAAAGATTGGATTAAATGCATATTTACGTGACCAAGTCTTCTGTACAATAAAGTAGAATTATCAACTACTGTGGCGAGACATAATTTGTCTTGAGACTTATTTCCTAATTTCATGATGTATAACCCATTTTTCCTAATCCCATTTCCTATGATTTTATCATCCTTAATTATTTCACTACCATCTTCCGTAAATAAGACCTTACACTTATTGTCACAAATTTGACCAACACTAAGCAAATTAAAAGCTAAGTTATCTACGTGTTCTACGTTTGATATAGTAAGAGAGTCATTAGAGACCGTACCTTTGCCTATGATCTTTCCTTTTAAGTTACTTTCAAAGACAACATTACCTCTATCGTATGCTTTGTAGGTAGAGAATAGACTTTTGTTTCCCATCATGTGTTTGGAGCAACCGCTATCTTTAATCCATCCGTCCGGCTCCAAACAAGTTCTCAAGGATACCTAATTAATCAAAAACAAAATCAAGCGCTTGGTCCCCAATACCTCATGGGTCCAAAAATGCTAGTGTTGTACATCCCTTGCATTTGTTGCACTAAACCAAGACTTCCTAAACCTTCATTAACCTCATCCACATAACACATATATGATAAAAATCAATATAACCATATATTATAACCAATTTACTTACCTTAGCTCCAAGCCAAGTTTACCAATAACATCACCACCATCATTTTCTTTGCTTGCTCCCTAATCAAAATCATCAACACATATATAAACACCTCATAATTCACATAATAATCAAAGGTGTCTAGACCCATCCATAATCATAACCAAAACCTTTCTTTATCATTATAAGATCATTCATGGTCATAACCCAAAAATCACTAATTTGCTCTTCATTAGTTAAATAACCCTAAACTATATTCATAAACACTTCAAAACTTAATTTAGAATAATAATTATCCAAAACTCCCAAATTATGGTACATGAACCCTAACTCATATAATTATCAATTCAACTTAATATATGATTACTTACTTGAAAGGCTCATTACTATAGACTTATCTTTGGATTCAAACCCTTAAAACCATCACATGATCATTTCTAATTTGTGTTCTTTTTTATTTTCTTTGTTTGCCGACATCTACACACACCAACACATTCCTAGACACTTTGAGAAGTCCAGGAAATGTATAAGGCTTATCAAGATTATAAGTTAGTTATATGTTTGGCCATTTGGCAATAATGGTCCCTCTAGTCTTATTCCTTCATAATTATGACACATCAAACTTTCTAAAACCATTTACATAATATTTATACTTATAGTTTGACTATCGGGTTGACTAAACAATTACATAACGCATTCAACTTATAAAGGTCATAGTCAAACTTTCCGATGGCATTCTTGTAATAAAATGCTTAAAACCCAGTTTTGAGGTGTTACAGAAGTAAACTCTCGAGTTAGGTTCTCGGGGGATAGAGTAGGGCGAAGACGAGCTTCATTACCGAACCACTATAAATCTTCGTGTTGTGGTTTGATCTTTCTAACTCTTTACTATTGTCTTGCTTTTTATATTCCGTTGTTATTAATGTTTACTATCTTGTGTTGTGTTCAGATTTTAATAACTTGATTTCACGTATACTTAAATATAAAGGTTTTTAAAACAATCATTTTATGTGAAAATAACGGTAAAACTATTCAACCCCCCTAGTTTTCCATAATTGGTACCAGAGCTACGTCAACTAAGACTTTTAAATTAAATTGTTTTTTAAATCTTGAATCGATCTATGGATTCCGAAAAATACCTAGAAGGGCAATCGATTCAAAGAGCACCACTTTTTGAAAGCGACGGTTTTATTTACTAGAAAAATAAATTTGAAACTTATGTGAAATCAAAAGATCTAGATCTTTGGCATGTTAATACTAAGGTGATTTTTAACCTATTGAAAATAATCCTGAAACTAAAAAGGATGAAATTATTCCTTTTGAAAAACAAGGCGATGATCTTATAAAGAGGCTTGCTAAAAATAATGAAGCTAAAATGATGATTTACAATGCTTTGCCAAGAAAATATTATGAAAGAATATTTATGTGTTACACAACAAAAGAATTTTGGAAATTTTACTAATCACTCATCAAGATAATAGTCAAGTCAAAGATAACAAGATCGGTCTTCTTGTTCAACAATATGAACAATTTACTATTCCTAAAAATGAGTCTATAGATATTGCTTTTGCTAGATTTAATACTATTATTACAAGTCTAAAAGCTATTAAAGAAGGTTGTTCCAGCAAGAACTGTGTTATGAAACTTCGTAGGGCTTTACATCCTAAATAGAGAGTAAAGGTCAATGCGATTGAAAAATCGAAGGAGTTGACATCACTATCACTTGACAAACTTATCGGTAACTTAAAAGTTCATGAAGTGATAATTAAGAAAGATTCTGAAATAGTCAAAGGTAAAGGAGAATGGATGAGATCTCTTGCCATAAAGGATAAAAAGGAATCTAGTGATGAAGAGAGTTCGGCATCTAGAAGTGATGACGAATAATACGTCATGGCTTAGTAACTTTAAAAAGTTTCTTCAAAAGAAGATAAGTCGTAAGACCAATCATGTGACGACGAGAGACATTCCAAAAAGAGACTGGGATGACCAGAATAAAAAGGGAAAGAAAGTGTTATGGAATCACGGTTATCAAGAATGTTCGAAACCACAAGAAACATGAACCAAATGGATTTTGTTGGAGATTCTTGGAGTGATAGCGGTGAGGAAGATAAAGAAAGGAACAAAGACGAAACGTGTCTTATGTCTCAAGCATCAAATGAGTTATGCTTAGGAATTGATTTAGAGCTCGACAAATGGATTAAAGATAGTGGATGTACAAAGAATATGACAGGCAATAGAAATCTCTTCTCATCATACAAAGTACACAATGGAGGTAACGTCATTTTTGGTAGTAATCTATGAGAGAACATCATTGGAGAATGTACAATCTCTCATGACTCCCTTACTATTGCAAATGTTGAGCACTTAGATAACTTAGGTTTTAATCCATGGTTGTTAAGATCCTGATCCTGATCTTAGGATCTTACGATTTTACGATACTACAAAGCAAAAATGATCTGGATCCTACATAGGATCTTTGTATGCTTAAGATCTTATAGGATCCCGATCTTAACCATAGGATCTTAAGATCTACTCCGATCCAATCTTACTTTTCTCAAATCAGAAACTAAAGAACTACAAATTTATGGGTTGTGTTTCGTAGAATTTAAAAAACAACATGTTAATATTTTTAAACATTTCATAATGATAGTTTAGGACAACATTTTATGAAACATTCATATAATTTTGTGTTTATAATATATAATAATTTATAGATTTATATAATATTACAAAGACTATTAAGACAATGAAATTATAGTAGGATCTTACGATCCCTATCCGACTTTACAATCTCGATCTTGGAAAGATGAGAACGATCTTAGGTAGGATCCCGATCTTGAAAACCTTGTTTTAATCTACATGGTGTTAGTCATATTAAAATAGTTTTTTAGTTTTTAAAGATAAACCCTCTAAATTTCATAATTATCTGGTAGTAAATAACAATGTTGTGGAATGTAGTGCAATTGGTGGGAAATCGATCATACGGGATATGGGTTTAGAGGTACGGAGTGTACACCTATCAAGTCACTGATTTTTCCTGACTCTTTTAGTGATTAGATTAAATGGGTGGTTACAAACATTTAAGTGGCAGGTTTGACCACATTAAATGTTTGTAACAACTTTTACCCATTTAAGTGGTAGGTTTGACTACATTAAATGACCACATTTAATTTGGTCATGTAATCACTAATTCTTAAATTATGGAGGATAATTATAAAAGAGATTAATTGGCCATTAATCTCTCATTAATTCCATTGACTAGGTTTTGAGTATTTTCCCCTATAAATAGGGATCATAATTGCATAGAAAAACACACATAAAAACAATAAACACTTAGAAGCGAAGGGTTCTTGATTGGTACCTCAAACAAGAACAAAAACTTGGTTTTATCCCAAGGAGGTATTCGTGTAACCCATGCATAGGGTCGAATAATCTTTTTTAGAAAGTGATTACACGACTTCAAGTGATATCCGGTAACCATCATTAGTAATTAGTTAGGCTATTGATTATCTTTACCTTGATCTGGGCTCTTAACAACCAACAATCAAAGAAGATTATTTTGTGATAATCAATGGTTGTTGCTGCTATGAAACACATGGCTTCAAACTTTTCCAAGCTTGATAAGTTTGAAGGGGTAGACTTTAGAAGATGGCAGAAGAAGATGCACTTATTGCTCTCAAGCATGAGTGTGGTGTATGTGCTGACTACTCCTATTCCTGAAGATGGTGGTGATGATGCAACCGTGGAACAAATCAGGAAGAGAACCAAGTGGGACAATGATGACTATGTCTGCAGAGGTTTAATCCTCAATGGTATGTCTAATTCCTTGTTTGATATTTACCAAAATGTTGAATCTTCTAAAGAACTATGGGATTCCTTGGAGGCCAAATATATGGTTGAGGATGCCTCAAGTAAGAAGTTTCTTGTTAGTAATTTCACAAATTACAAAATGACTTATTCAAGACCAACAATACAATGAACTTCTTGGTATACTTGGAAGATTTATACAACAAAAAATAAACTGGATGAATCCATTCAGGTTTCATGTATCATTGATAAACTTCCCCCTTCATGGAAAGATTTCAAGCACACCTTGAAACATTTGAAGGAGGAATTAACTCTTGTTAAGTTGGGCAGTCATCTGCATATTGAGGAGTCCCTCAAGATGCAGGATAGTGACAAGCCAAAAGGCAACAATGTTGTTGGTCCTTCAGTTGTCAATATGGTGGAGCATAACAACTCCTCCAGGTACAATGACAACAAGGGTAAACGTGAGCATCATGATAACACCAAAGTCGATCCTAACAAAAAGTCTAAAGTGACTTGTTAGAAGTGTGGGAAACCTATACACTTGAAAAAGGATTGCAAAGGTAGAAAAGCTAGCAACAAAGCCAATGTTCAGGCATAAATGGTTCAGTGGATGGTTCTAACAATTCGCTAAAAGGTCATAATATGTTTAATAAATCTTTTCAGGTTTATTATGTTACATATGTATCTGAAGCTTACTTTGTGTAGGATGATGATGTTGCGTGGTTGGTTGACTCAGGAGCAATAGTTCATGTGTGTAAAGATAGATGTTGGTTCAAGACCTATGAGTCGCTGAATGATGGATCTATTCTTCACATGGAAAATGAGTCAACAGCCTTGGTGCATGGACGTGGTTATGTAGATCTTAAGTTTAGTACTAGAAAAAAAATTTCGTTGTTTAATGTTTTGCATGTTCCTAATATAAGGAAGAATTTGGTTTCTAGTAGTGTTTTGAATCATTATGGTTATAAACAAGTGATTGAATCTAATAAATTTGTTTTATCCAAACATGGTGTGCTTATTGGTTTTGGTTATTTGAGTAATCAAATATTCAGGCTTAATATTGTTAATGATAATATCGCTTCAGCCTTTATGTCAACCTCTAAACTGAATGATTCAATCCTATGGCATGCTAGACTGGGCCATGTTCACTTTAAGAGGATGCAAGATATGTCTAAGGACGGGTTAATCCCAGCTTTTGACATGGACACTGAAAAGTGTAAGACTTCCATGCTAAACAAAATAACGAAGAAACCATTTCAAAATGTAAAACGTAAAATTGAAGTTTTGGAGCTGATCCACAGTGATTTATGTGATCTGCATGCTACTCTTTCACTATGGAATAAAAAAATACTTTGTGACATTTATTGATGATGCTTCTAGGTTTTGTTATGTTTATTTATTACATTCAAAGGATGAAGTATTAGATAAATTCAAAGTATTCAAAACTAAAGTTAAATTACAACAAGGGTCCCAAATCAAAAGATTTAGGACTGATAGGGGAGTTGCGTACATGGATTCTCTGTATTTTCAGTCTGTTGGTATTATCTATGAAACGACGGCCCCTTATACTCCACAACAAAATGGTATATCTGAAAGGAAAATAGAGTACTAAAATAAATGGTTAATTCTATGTTGTCCTACCCAAGACTGAGTCAAGGGTTATGGAACTAAAGACATTAGTTGTTTAGTTGTCCCAGAAGAGGTCACTGAAGAGGTTGTTCAGCAACCTAAACCTGAGCTTAAAAAAGCAAAAAGAATAGGACTCCAAAGGATTTTGGACTTGAATTTTAATTATATTTAATTGAAGGAACAAGGGATGAGGTCTCTAACCAACACTCCTATTGC
>BQNB010071854.1:3730-16391 GCA_026074375.1 Tanacetum coccineum
ACAACGACAGCACATCAGCTCTCTCGGGGTATCCTGGCTCAGGAACGACATTTTTTGCTGAAAATCCTGTTGAGTTGTCATTAATGGCAATGAGGAGATAGGTTAGTATTTTATTGCTAACGGTCCTTATGGAACGAGAAGTTATTGCTATCAAACCATTCGATGAATGGCTAGACATTCATCCATATCTGTGTTTATTGCTAACCATTTAATGCAGGGTCAACGAATGATGTCCACCTCCGTTCCATATCCATCAAGGCCTCATGCTTATACTCCAAGCTCAAAGATATATTCATGGCATCAATCAAGACTTGAAGAAAGCAATCACCACCCCTTAGGGGAGATTGTTAGCCTATGTTTTTATGAAGTGATGATCATTATATTTTTACGAACCTTGTAATAGTCTAGTAAAATAGTTTACGAGATTTCTAGTCTAATATTATATACGTTTTGGGATTTTATCCCACATCGCTAGGAGATGTGAAGTAAAAAAAGTCTCCTTACCCTATAAAAGGAGGACTCCTCCCTCGTTCCCAGTGTTGGTTGATAAGGTTTGGTTTTTTGTAAGTTGGATAGAAACTAGGTGTTTGCTTATTCACTCTTATTCAATAAAAGGCATCTTATTCTTCTAGCTTATTCTTCTCTTCCAATCTTCTTTCTCACCTTATTCTTAGAGCTTATTTAACGTGTGAAACATGGTAAATTAAATCCTTACACATACATTTGAGATGCTCTAAAGTACATATGCATATTTCCACGACATGCATGTTTCGACAACAAGACTTGAATTCTCTACCCTTTGAGAGAGGTACAATGTACGCCTTAATATTACACATTCACCAACGCCTTTTGGTATCTTAAACCTTAGGCTGAGGTAAGTGGGAGGTGATCCACCACCTCACCTAATCATGCCTAGTGCTTGTTTCACAAGGTCACCAAATGCGTGTGGCCATATGATTTTGGCGAGGGTTTGGTGGTTAACACCACCAAATCGAGTGTGTCTATTTTCACCTTAAATTAAAAAAGAAACGGGTATATCTTGAAAAAATAAAGAAAAAAATATCAATTTTTCATTTTATTTACTTATAAATATTCATATACATCATCATTTATATTCACACATTCAAACATCATTTTTCTCAATATTTATACAACTCAAGCAAAATATTTGTCATTCCACAATTTTCAAATGGACTCCGAATCAATCATGTTCACACACTCCGAAACTGGTCTATATTATCCAGTCACGCACTAACGATGTCAATTGATAAAATAAAGAAAACGGTGTATACATGCATCATATTACATGAACTGACATCCGAAGGAACAACATCATGAGGATGACCTCGTACGAATTCGCGAACAAATGTAAAAAGTTATCAGACAAGTCAAATCGTCAGACACACATCAAAACCTTCGTTTGGTAGAACATGTTTCCTTTTGATCTTAATTTAATATTTTTTATGTGTGACATTTGTAATTTTTAAGATAATTTTTGAATTATGAATGAAAGTTTAATTTAATTTTTAATTAAATTTGTTATAGAAATGAATTTGGTGGTAACCATTACATTGGTGGTTTTGGTGGTAAGTTTGATAAGCATTACCCCGGACCTGACCCTTTGTTTTGTTTCAATTTGAAAGCGGAACCAAAATGTGTTAAAAAATACGTAAGAATAAGTTTCACAATTAGCTTGTTTAAACAAAATATTGACGTAACACGTGAAAGTCATATTTGTTACACATTAATTGTCCATTACACGTACTCACGAGTTACTCTTTTCATCTATAGCACAATTAGCTAAACCAAATACCGCAGGGTCATGGTGAACATATCGTTTTCAAACAAAGGGCAATCAATGTTTCCACTTAACGTTAATCCAAAATGGGACCATTGAAGTTTATGTGTTATATTGAGTCACATATTAAAGAGGTATTTGGAATGGGTCACTAATTCATGGTCCCATGATATGGTCCCATGACGTCATGGGTTAACACACTCTTAAAAGTACGGATGGCAACGGGACGATTTTGGAGTGGGACGGCTATCTCATCTCTATATGCAATTATCAATGTTATCTCTAAACCGGTCTTGATCCTCATCGGGATCTAATTGAGGCGCCTCATTAAGGCGTGATGCTCCACCAAACTTCTTCAGGTACTAATCGAGGATCTTATTGGGGTGTCCTATATGAGTACAACTCTCGGCCAAAGCCGCGCCATTTCACAATTATATTGTCTTTAGACCGTTGGCAATAATGTGAAGAATTAAGAACATATTAATAATTAATTACGAACGAGGCTTATTATGTTTTCAACGATAGTATAATACAAAAATAATGATAAATTACACGACTAAAAATTAAAACTTAAAAATATGACATTAAACAAGTTTTTATAATATCAATTTTACAATCTTACAAAAATAAAAAACTAACAATATAAGAGAAATATTTTTTATAACGTAAATACTAACAAAATACTATATGTGTAGATATATTTGTATATGTTTATATAATATTCGAGCGGGGCAGATCAGGGATGTTATTCTCCGCTCTTCGCCCCAAACCCGATTAAATTTCCAGTTTAAGCCCAAACCCGCTTCGTAACCCTATAAGCATGCCCCGTCCCGCTCCAATTAGTTCGGGCTTCGGTTTTCCTCGTCGAGTTCGCGTTCTTTTGCCATCCCCACTTAAAAGCATAACATATACTAACACGCAAAAACCTCTCTTTTAGTCCACCTCAGCATCAACTCAGTATTCTACATTATAACACTCACATATCAAAATACTTCCTCATTCATAACTCAAGCCACAACACCTATTTTAAGACTCACTTTTTTTTTAATTTTTTTTAATTTTTTTTTCAAATAAACTAATATTTAATTTATTAAATATAAATACAAGTTACAATATGAAAATAAAGATATATATACGAAAAAAAGACATGCAAAAGATATTAAAAACAAAACGAAAATAAGATACAATACGATAATTAATTGTTGTCACGACTATATTTTTGACGTTTTTCATCTTTTTGCAAATTGATTATATAGGCTTCCTCCTCCGACATCCCTGTGATGCTAGTGCCGAGAAACTTTAATTCTTCAAACATGATTATTGCCCAGTCTTTTTCCTTAGCCACTTCATACGCTGATTGTGTGGCTTCCCATTTGAGTTTAAGTTTCGTATGTAAAGACTCCCCGAACTCGTGCGTGCTACTCCCCGTAGTGCCTGGCGTGGTTTTTGATTTAGTTTTTATTGCGGGATGTGGTTTGCCGAAAGGACGTGGTCTCATATCATCTCCTAATAGATCAGTATGTCCGGTTTCATCAACCGGATTAACGGGCTCGACCGCGTCCCACTAGGCGTGTTTTTTCAACATAGCCCACATCCCATCTTGAGCAAACGGTCTTCCTTTCGACTCTTCACGATGTGCGGTCTTAACACGGTTCATAAGATCAGCCCCATTTTCGCCACTAAGACTCAAATGTTTAAACATTTGTAAATATAGTTGAACTTTTGGCATCTATGGTTCGACGTTGCCCACTTCCTAGTTAAAACGTGTTATCTTTTTGAAAATTAGTTTTGTTGAACTCGTGAAGAACCTTGTTCCAAAACGAATAGTTGGTTTGGTCACTTCTGACTTTGTTATCTTTGGAAACGGCAACGTAACACTTGGCTAATAACGTTTCTTCCTTCGAAAACCAACGAAAGGCAACCCTACTGGATTAGTTTTGGTTTCGGTTGTGGTTTTGGGTTTGCGGGTCATTTTCCTTTTCTTCGGGTCTTTTTTGCAGGTTTCTATTGGTGTTTGTGGTTTTTGGGTTTGTGGTTGTAACACCCAAAACCCGTTTATAAGTATTTAATTACAAGAATGCTATAGGAATGAGTTTGACTAAGACTTTCATAAGTTTTAAGACGTTATGTGATTAGCTAGTAAACCCGATAGTCAAACTAATGGTCAAAGTTTGTGTATTATGGTTATAGAAATTATGATGTGCCACATTTATAAAAGAATATAATTTAAAGGACTAAAGTTGTTAAGTGTAAATAATCTATACAAGTTAATGTGGCCAAATATAGAGGAAAGAGACTTGAGGGACCTATTGTGTCAATAGGCCAAACTTGTACCAACTAACTAGATAATTCCCAGCCTTCTAAAAGTTCTAGTATTCTTGTATGTGTCTGGGAAGTGTCAAGCCAAGAAGAAAAGGAGGGAAAGAGGTGAAGCTTGATGACCAATTTAGGAAGAGTTTAAGGTTCCAATTCAAGGGCTAAGTTCATAGCAATAATCTCCTACACAAGTAAGTAACTTTAATTGAGATAATTGAAGAATTAAGGGTTAGGGTTCATGTATTCAAATTAAGGGTTTTTTGGTAAGATGGTTTTAATGTAAAAATATGGTATTTAATAATATGGGTTAAGGTTAATTGAAGATTTAATATAAAGAAATTGTGGTTTTTCATCATATGATCAAGATATGACCATATGATGATTTAGGATGGAAATTAAGTAAGTTATGGGTTGAATAACCCTTGTTATTGATTTTGTATCAATATGACTATAGGTATTAATGATGATGCTTGGATAAGATGAATTGAAGATGATGATGATAACGCTTATGTTTATTAGCTTGGATTCAAGGTAAGTAAACCGGTTATAATGTGAAATTATATTGATTTTCATGTATGGTGTTATGTGGATAATGTAAGGAATGTTTAGGATGCATTGGTTAGAAAGCTTGAATTAATAGTAGATTTGGAACTAGTTGGGTAAAGCTAGCAAAGGATGTGATTAAGTCTAATTTGACCTATTAAAGGTATGTAGTTGTTTTTATGATATGATATAATGTGTTCAATGTGTAATGTGATAGCTTTGATGAATGTAGTCATTTTGCGTTAATAATGGGCTAATGAATGATGCCTTTATGTGATGAAAAGGATATATATTTCATGTTTTATCTGTTTACTTACGTAACCTGTGCTTACGGTTTTTAGATGTTTAATCTTTTGCTGGTTCTTGAGATGAAGGTAAAGCAATTGGTAAATGATAAAGATTGGGAAGCAAGGAATAGAAGTGTGTAGTTTATGCATAGAGCTTAGTACTAGATACCGAGCTTAAATTGAAGTTAAACCCCAAGTGCCATAAAATGGTTTGTAAATGTTATTGTCAAGTGTCTAAATCTTTTGTTATGGTCTTGTGTATAAATGAATGTAAATGGGTCAATAGAAGAATGTAAAATAGGTAAAAAGGGGTGTTTGGCTAGTCACGCAACAAATCATAAAGTATGTGTATAAGGGTCGTTTAGACCATATTTGGTTATGGAAATGAAAGTTTATAATGTTTAAATGAATTCTGGAAATTTTCGTTTATTGTCGAGTTCAGGATGTTAGTTTTCTAGAATTAAGTTTCAAAATGTGTTTTTGGGTGACCAGAATCCTCCAGCCGGGCGGCTGGAGATCTAGCCGGGCGGCTGGATGGTTCTGCGAATTTTAGAAATTTGTTTTTGTCGTAAAAACCAAATCGTAATGAGTTAGAATGAGTTCTTTATATCGTTTGATAGCTTAATAAGTCTACTTTATGATAAGAAAACTTTAAAGGGTCTAATAGTAATGTATTTTGATCAGTTTATTAAGTAATAGAACAAGGTCACTCCCGGTCATACGTTTCCGTAAAGTTTTTAATTTTGGGTTAAATTTTGAGTCAAAAAAGGGGCGCTTCAGTGGTGGTGGTGGATGGAATTGTGGTGGATTTTGTTCTAGATGTTGGAATTGTTGTTTAAGTATTTGTTGTTGTTGAAAGAGATATAATTGTTTGGGTGTGTAAGTCGGCATAGAGTATTGGCTAGCAAACGGGGGAAATTGAGTTGTGATGATATTGAGTTTGCGGATGAAGTTGTTGGAGAATTTGACAAAGATTATGAGTTTGGATGTTGCGACATCCCCCAAGGGTTGCTGAAAAATGGAATGTTATTAGGATATTCAGACATTTTGTATGTAGTTTATTTGTGAAAATACGAAATTGGAAATGAAATTAAAGTGTTTGTGTGTAAAAAATGGGTGTGTAAAGGAGTTCATATTAGGTTGTTGTGTTTAGCTTAAAAAGACCAAAAATAGCCGTTTATGGCCGTTGGGTTAAAAATATATATATTCAATTTTTAGGTTTTTTCTCCCTTCCAACGTATGTTAGTGTGTTGGCTTAGGGCTTAACGGCGTTGGAATTGCTTGGGGGCCGGTGTGATAACGTCTATCTAACGCAGGGCCATGTTGTATTGGCGTTGGATTTGCGTTACAATAACGTGCCCTCTAACTGGTATGATCTTCTGTGTAGATGCCTTTTACCTAATATCATCGTTCAATATAATAGATTGTGTACATACTAATGCGTGACTGTGATCGTTCCAAAAGAAAAAAAAACTCATGTATGACTATGTGAGTTATCTGGGAAAATAAGGTTCGTGTTTCTTGTGAGTAACTTTGATTTCGATATTGTTATTTTTTTGGATTAGATTACACCAGTCTAATAATTTAAGGATTTACACAATCTTTTGGTTCATTTTCTGATATTACAACACATCGAGTCTCGAAATAGCTCATTCGGGGTCCTCAAGATCCGTACCATCATCATCATGAGTCTGGTGATGCCTTCCAAGAACAACGATTTTATCCCATTTACAGGTGTGTTTAAAGACTTCCTATGCAATAAAGTGGGCAAAAAAAGGGTAAACAAGTCTCAAAATGTTTGTGAACAACGAGTTTGCAACTTGGAATAGTTTTCACCACTAAGGTGTTCATGTTCGGAAATAACGCCCGCCCATTTGTCACAATCGCATGTCAAAGTTGACCACTTTCCCATGATCATATATTTGTAACGTTTGAGGGGTGCATATCGGTTGTATTCACTTACAATTTGTTGCCAAAAATGTACCCGAAGTGCATCAACGTAAGTATTGGGTCATCAGATATATGTATCCAAGTTTTTCGACAAATGCTTTTTCTTCGTCTTAAGTCCAGTTCGTACGAACGACATCAATTTTTTTGTGTCTAGACTTTCCTCCTTTCGTTTTTCCCTTTCATTTTCAACATAGAGAACACCCGATTTCATGTGATGGTGAGTGCAGCGGTGATTGTGGCACTTGTTTTTTTGTAATGGTTGTAATGATCGTGGTATATGCCATACATTGGGTATTGTTGTTGAATTTGAAGTAAAACAATTTGGTTAAAAACATATTGGTATATATGGTAAGGCGGTTGTGGGAAAGGTTGTTGTAGGTAATGTGTTTGTGAGAAATATGATTTTTGGGAAGCATATTATGCAAAGCTTCGAAATGGTGTGTGTTGTGCCAAACTAGAGTTGGCGGACGATGGTGTAGGTGGTGATGGTGAGTTCTAATAGCCAGACGAAGAAGGAGGGAGGGAATACATTGTTCATGAGTCATTCATTGGATTGGTTATTCATGTTTGTTAAATGTGATTGGAAGTGTATGTGATAATGTATGAGATGGGTTAAAATATGATTGTCTTTAGTTGTTTGTATGATAAAAGTGGGTATTTATGAGAAAAAATGAAGTTTTTTTAACAATGCTGGCCTTTAGTTTATAGTAATTTCATTCAAAAAGAAAATAAAAATAAAATACGCCCATTATAGGCATGACGGTGACCGCATAACGTGCGAATAACACACGCAACGGTGTAGTTTAGCGTTGTTAATACCTATAACGAGAGAAAACAACTTTAATCATAATCTAGCTCTAACATATATCTTGTGCCAACAAATCATTCAACACTACTTCAGTTTCGTGACCCACTTTATGTAAATCTATTTGACTATTTCACATGCTGTTGCGAGTTATGACTTATGACATTACTTTCAACGTTTCACACCACAACTTTCGTAACATAAAGCAGGAATACAAAAGAACAATGATAGAAAAAAGCATGATATGATATGCCATGATTTAAAAGATAAGCAATTGAATGCATTAGTCAAGTATCCACCATTGCTATACAGGTGTGGATTAATTATCTAATTGATAATTGTTCTATTACAATAATCAGAAACAAAAACAAATATCAAGATGATCTAAAAACTAGAGTTACAATCTTTTAGGGAGAGAGAGAGAGAGAGAGAGAATCGAAAGAGATGAGAGAGAGAGATATAAGCCAAAGTTATTAAAACTAAGCTGGGTTAAAGGGGCTTTTATATACCCTTGACCCAGAGATGGGAATCCAAAGATGGCACGAACTCCCCTCCAACTATGCAACAATCTTTAAACAGCTCATGAACATGAAAAGCTTATAAAACAAGAAAAGGAAAATGACAACATTAGTCCCTCAAGTTTATTTACCAAGATTGAGACTATAATTTCAACATCCCCCCTTAGTCTCAACCTGATAGATGTCAAACATACCAAGTTTCTCAACCAAAACCTTATGTTGCAATGTATCCAATCCCTTAGTCAAGATGTCTACAATTTGATTTACAGAATCAACTTTAACTGTTTTAACAACACCACTTAAAAAAAATTCTCTTACAAAATGTAAATCAATCTCTAAGTGTTTTGTTCTTTCATGAAAAACAGGATTGGCAGCTACTTTAATAGCTGAATTAATGTCATAGTAAAGAGAAACTAGTAAAAAATTATCAAATAATAAAATCTTTTAAGATTTTTTAAATCCAAATCACTTCACTGGTAACTGAAGCAAGAGATCTATTCTCTGCTTCAGTTGAGGACTTAGAGAGAGTATTCTGCTTCTTGCTTTTTCAAGAAACAAGAGAACCATTAAAAAAACACAATATCCAGTCACAAATTTCCTAGTGACAACACATTTTGTCCAATCAGCATCTGAGAATGCCTTTAAACTCATACCAGAATTCTTGACAATATGAATGCCCAATCCAAGACAACTTTTAAGATATCTCAATATCTTAAAAGCAATCTCAAGATGAGACTTCAAAGGAGAATGCATAAATTGACTCAAACAATGAACAACATAAGATATATCAGGTCTAGTATTAGTCAAGCAAATCAATTTGTCCATTAACTTCTGATAATCAGTAATGTTATCAAGAATAGGATCATCATCAGTAGCCTCATTAGAAATAGCAATTTTAGACATCAAAGGAGTTTTAACATGTTTACATGCAAGCATACCATACTCAGATAACAAATCAAGCACATATTGTCTTTGATTAAGACATATACCTTTATCTGTATCAATAACCTCAATACCAAGAAAATATTTAAGCTTCCCTAAGTCTTTTATCATGAATCTAGACTTCAGAAAAACTTTAAACTTATCAATCTCAGATATACTGCTACCAGTAATGATAATATCATCCACATAAACAAGCAAAGCAAGAAAAACACCTTTATCAGACTTAGTATATAAAGAATAGTCAGATTTACTTTGACTAAAACTATTTTCAATAAGAGCAGAAGTCAATTTAGCATTCCACTATCTAGGAGCTTGCTTCAAACCATATAAAGAATTTTTAAGTCTGCACACTTTATTATCAGAAGGAAAATATCCTTCAGGTGGTTTCATATACATAGTTTTAACCAAATCACTAATAAAGAAAGCATTATTCACATCAAGTTGAAACATATGCCAAGAATTAGATACAACAATATTTAACAAGCAGCTAACTATAACCATTTTAACAAGAGAGAATGTTTTCTCATAATTAATCCCTTCCTTTTGACAAAACCCTTGAGCAACAAGCCTAGCATTGTATCTATCAATCTCACCACTAGACTTATATTTTATCTTAAAGATCCATTTACTTCCTATAGCCTTCCTGTCCTTAGGTAAATCAACAATATCCCAAGTACTATTTCTAAGTAAAGCATACATTTCAATATTCATTGCATCAGTCCAGTGAGAAAATTTAGAAGCTTCAAAGAAAGACTTTGGCTCATAATTTTTTATTTAATTGAGTAACAAAACAATAATTTTTAGAATTAAGTTTTGAATAACCAACATATTTTTCAAGCCCATATTTAAATTTTGAGTCAACAACAAAATCATTATAGTTTCTTGGAAAAACACTTTGCCTTGATGACCTTCTCACAGTTTGAGTACCCAGAGTAGAAGTACTTGGATTTTGATCCAAATCACCCTCAGAAAAAACATTATCTTCAAGTGTGGTTACCTGCTCATCCTGTGTAGCAAATATGTCATCACTGCTATCAGCATCATTCCTAGAATTATTACTTAGTAAATCAGTAGTGTCCACACCTCTACTAGGCACTGAAGAGTGGCTACTATCACTTTGTGACCTATGATCACTATTCAAACTAAGGTTTACTCTCTCATCATCATTGGGCATCTCAGGGAATTCATTATGAAAAAATTTTTATAGATTTAAGTCTGAAAAACCATTTAAAGTAACAACTTTTTTTGAAACAAATCTTTAAATAGAAAACAGACTCAAAGAACATAACATCCCTTGAGAAAATGAACTAATCTCTAATCAACACTATATAACCTATATCCTTTTTTATTAAATTAGAAAACCCCCTCATAACACAATTCTCAGACTACTACCACTTAATCATTATTAATGGATAAAAAACAATGGTAGCAAAGCATAAACAACCAAACCACCTTAAAGTGAGAGAGAGAGTAGGATAATTTCTTAATAAATCATGACTCATAAGGAATTTTTCATTTAGCACATAAAAAAAAAATCAAAAACAAGAAGAAGGAGTTTGTTAAATAAGAAAGAGCAGTTAGAATACATACAGTACTCATTCTTAAAAGGGATTCCCACATGAAACAGAAGGATTTCTAGCAACATTTAAAAGATGCATATGTTTCCCTCACTGCATACAATACCACAAATAAATACAGGACGATGTCAGCCCCCGTCAGTAATGGAGAAACCACCCTTATCAAAACAAAACGAAGATAACTGGAATGAAAAAACACATTTACTATACCCCATGTCACTTCTAGAAGAGACTCTAATCCTTCTTTAAAAACTGATTTTTTAGTCAAGTAATAAAAATTAGAAATATAGAAAGTATCTCATCTTTAGATTGTTATAAGATACACCTACACAGCTCTTGGTAATACATCCATAATATGTCGAAAAATATTTATACCACCCCTCAGAACTAGTCACCTTATATGGACCCTATAAATCTAAATGCACAAGATCACCAAGTTTAGAAGAAGTATGGTCACTTAATGGAAAAGGTTCCCAATTTTGCTTAGCTTTTTGACAGATTTCACAAAACTCAGTTTGATATTTATTTTCAATTTGAAGAATATTCCTTAAAACATTTAAAACTGGATCTGCAGGATGACCAAGTGTGTAGTGCCAGTCATGCTAAGACAAACAACTAGTATAGATAGAATTACACATATTATTTTTAATACCTTGACTATTAAAGTAGTATAATCCACCATACTGGTTACCAATCCTCAAAATATTTTTCATATTCAAATACTGATTCAAGAAATACATCTACTCTCATCAAATGCAACAAAAATCTTATTATCTTTAGCTAGTTTATGAACAGAAATAAAAGCAACACAATATTCTGGTACAACCAACACATCATACAGAACTAGACCATTAGGTAATCTAAGATTTCCAATCGTAGAAATAAAAGCTTTTATCCCATTAGGATGACCTACTTTAATTTAAGATGAGAAATATCATACACATTATCTAATTCCCTATCTATGTTTGTCATATATTGATTAGCCCCAAAATCAACTAATTTTTCATCAGAAATCATTTTTGACTGAAGATTAGTGTTGGAACCAAAAAATGTATTAAAGTTTTCATTAAAAACTTTGTTGTTATTCATATAAGTACCTACCATATTCGCCTGCATATTCTTTCCAACTGAATTATCTTTGATAAGAGAGATAAGAGTAGCCAATTGTTCATCTGTAAACCCAGAAGATGAACTAGACCCAACTGAATTATTATTTGAAATATTTTTCCTAATCTTCCTGGGTTGTCTTGTTTTCCAAAATCAACAGGGTGAACCAATGATCTGATAACATCTGATCAATATCATTAAAACCACAATTCTCACAAACTAACCCAGAACCCCCATTTTGTCTGTTATTGTTCACATTATTAGGTCTGGGTCCATTGTTAGAAGACTAATTCCTTTGAAAATTCCCTCTATTAGGCACATTGGAAACAAAAGCAAAAGCTATATTCCTCTAAGAGGAACCAACAATGCTACGAGTTGCAACTCTGTGAGACCCCTCACTAGAAATGGTAGCATAAGCACTTCTAACATCAGGTGAAACTTCTCTAGGGAGAAGAGAACTTATTTGCATATAAGAATCATTAAGACCCATTAAAAACTGCATTAGTTTCATTAATTGATTATGCTTTTTAAAATCATCAGCAGAATCGCAAGTACATTTAGGCAACTCAATCATAGCATCAAACTGTTTCCATGGAGCATTCAACCTATGATAATATTCAGTAATAAAGGACCCATTTTGGATTAGGATATGAATTTTATGATGCAAACCAAAAGTAATGGACCCATCCATTTTGAAGAATACTAGTAATCTTTAAGATCAAGCAAGAACTAGAGAGAGAATGTGGGAAGGTTGTATTTCTAGTGAGAGAAAGTAAAAGAAAAAAATGCATAACTATGTGAAAAATGATACAACCAAC
>BQNB010071854.1:22435-32625 GCA_026074375.1 Tanacetum coccineum
AAGACAAGTGAAGAACCGCAACGACAACGAGCTAATATGCTATGAATTCAAATATGTACGATAAGAAGACCTCGAAAGAAGACCTCACTTAGAGAGAGATTGTTAGAAACATAATTTCACAGTCTAACAAGAGAAGCTCGGTCTTGAAGAAAATAAGCGTTTCATAGCTTGTTAGCTAGTTAATTAATTGTAATGTTTTAATGATGTAAACGGGCCAAGATGCAAAAAGCCCACAAAGGCCTCCTAGGACTATCCTCTTTAGAGTATAAATACTCTATGTTTTTCTCTTTCCTAGGTTAGACATTATAGCTAGTCAATATATTATTGTTAGGGTTTCTAGCCACCAAAAAAGTTTTATCTTCAATCATCAATAAAATCTTTTATTTTCCTGCATCTTGATTCTACACATCATTGTTAAGGTTAGTATGAATGATCATGGAACCTACAACCAAGTTCCCCAAGAACTAGTTCAGGTAGTGGTCCCAAGTACCAAGAAACCATGGGGGATACAATTGCTCAAACTAGGTTTGAGAATGTATCTAAAACTTCTAATGATTCACTGCTTGCAGGAGTTAACACACCTCGAAGTGATGAGGATAGACTAAAACTATAGGAATTGATGGAATTATGTACAAATTTACAACAAAGAGTTCTTGATTTAGAGACTATAAAGACTACTCAAGCTAATGAGATTAAAAGTTTAAAAAGAAGATTTAAGAAGCTAAAGAGGAGGAATAAGTCAAGTACTCATGGGCTTAAAAGAATATATAGAGTTGGTTCATCAAGAAGGGTAGAATCCTTTGAAGATGAAGGTTTGGATGAAGAGGATGCATCCAAACAGGGGAGGAAACCAATTGATGCTATTGCTGAAGATGACAACATTACCTTGGTTAGTACACAGAATGTGAATGAAGAGATAATGTTTGATGTGAGTGATCTTGCTGGTGAAGAAGTATTTGTTACAGAACAAGGAGTTCCTGATAGTAAGAAAGATGATGTAGTTAGTACTGTTGGTGATGCTACTCAACTTAGTACTGCTGTAACAACTGTTACAATAACTCCTGAATAAATCACATTGGCTTAATCACTTCAAGAATGAAAAATAACAAAGCCCAAGGTTAAAAGGATTGTCTTCAAAAATCCAGTGGAGTCAACAACAACAATATCCTTACAACAACCATCACAGGCAAAGATTCAGGACAAAGGTAAAGAAAAAATGATTGAACCTGAACATGTGAAGAAATTGTTAAAGAAAGATCAACTCATGCTTAATGAGGAAGTGGCTCAAAGGTTACAAGCTGAATTTGATAAACAAGAAAGGATTGAAAGAGAGAAAGCTGAGAAAGAAGCAGAAGCCAACATTGCCTTGATAGAAACATGAGATGATATACATGCAAAGATTGAGGTTGATTGCTTATTGGCTAAAAGATTGCAAGCAAGAGAACAAGAAGAGCTGACCATTGAAGAAAGGGCTAAATTGTTTCAACAACCCTTAGAGAAAAGAAGAAAACACTTTGCAGCAAAAAGAGCAGAAGAGAAGAGGAACAGACCACCAACCAGATCTCAACAAAAGAATATCATATGTACTTATCTAAAGAACATGGATGGAAAGAAGGTCAAGGATTTGAAGAACAAGTCTTTTGATTCTATTCAGAAGATGTTTGACAAAGCCTTCAAGAGAGTAAACATATTTGTTGACTTCAGAACTAAGTTGGTAGAAGGTAGTTCAAAGAGAGCAGGAGATGAGCTAGAACAAGAAAGTACTAAGAAGCAAAAGATGGATGATGTTAAAGAAACAGCTAAAGTGGATAAGGATAAAGAAACAACCAAGCTTCAAAGTCTGAGGGAAGTCATTCTTGATGAAGAGGAAGTAGCAGTTGATGCTATTCCTTTGGCTATTAAGCCTCCAAGCACTGTTGACTGGAAGATCCACAAAGAAGGACAAACAAGCTATTACTAGATAACAAGAGCTGATGGAAGTTCCAAGATGTACTTAGTGTTTAGTCAATTATTCAAAAGCTTTGACAGGGAAGATTTGGAAACTTTGTGGAGGTTGGTTAAAGCTAAGCATGGGTATACAAGGCCAGCAGAGGGCTTTGAGAGAGTGTTATGGGGTGATCTAAAGGTTATGTTTGAACCTTATGTAGAAGATGCAGTGTAGAGGAATCTACAAGGAAACAAAGTGTTGATTTAGAAGCTATTTGATTCTTGTAGAGTACACTTTATGAGGTTTCAAAATCTGCATATCTATATGTTGGTAGAGAAAAAGTATCCCCTTATACCTGCTATAATTACTGGTATGCTAAATAGAATGCTGCAAGCTGATCATTGGAATGAAATGTGTTATCAACTTCTTAAGCTCATCACAAAATAACTTACGAATCAATGAAGTGTTTGGAAGCATCCTCCTAGTGATTATGGAGCTTTTAATGAAGAAACCTGAGATTTTGAAGAAGAATATCAAGTTTAGAGGAGGATTGTTGGGATTAAAAGACTTCTTGTTGATCTTAGAGTTACTGCTGCTCAGGTTTATGTTACTGCTGCTAAGCATAAATTAGTGTTGTTAGTAATCTTAATAAAAAATATGCTAAGTAGTTAGTATTGCTAGTTTCTACTGCTAGTGTAAGTTACTACTGCTAGTGTATATTACTACTGCTAGTGTAACTTAGTACTGCTGGTGAAGATTAAAGAAAACTTTCTTAGTTAATACTACTTGTACACAGTTAATGCTGCTGGTACAAAAGTTATTACTGTTGGTGTTGAAAGTTAATGCTGCTAGTATAAAAGTTACAACTGCTGGAAGAGTTTATGCTGACAGAGAAGAGATCAAAGACTTATCAGAAAAAGAATAAAGATTATTTGGAGATCAATATTTCTTACGTGATAAGTATTAGTTATTTATAGAATAGATCATAGAGAATATTCTAAGTTTTAGGAATATATTGTAAATCAACTAGGACTCCTTGGTGTATAAAAAGAGGTCCTAGGGCATAGAGTTAGATGTCGATCAATATACATTGTCATCTAGAATTCGTAGCTTTAAGGTTTTGTAACCCTAATACTATTAAGAGTATTTGTATTAATATATTGAAGCTTATTGTGTTTATTGTGTGTTTACTGTTTCATTAAGAATTTTTCTTATTGATTAAAGATTAGATTCCGCATAATCTATAATAAATTCAACAAAGTTTCTACTATAGTTGTGTTGGATTTATCTTGCATAACTAAACCTTAACAAGCATAAGGAATTATAGATCTATTGAAGTGGGATCAACAATAATGGGAAAACATAAATATAAGAGAAATGTGACCTATTTGAGATTATAAGTGCTCGGTTAGAATTCTGAAAGCTAGCGCCAAAAACCTAACGCCGAGCCTGTGAATTCAACCACATGATAATTTTAATACTCCAAATATCACATCCCAAGTATATATATCACCACCGTCCCCAAGCTCCACTAATTATCAAACTGCCAAATAAACAAAAAGTACAAAAAAACATAAAATACAAAGCCACTTACGTAGGCAAAACACGGATTGCATTTAGTGTCTGCAACAAGTCCTTTAAACGCCCGGAATCCGAGAGGACGAGTAATAGTCTCACAAGGGTTTTCACAGCGACACACCCAAAAGTTCGTTGAAATTATCTTTTTGGATACAGTAATTCAAGGCACAACGTCCGTAATGTGCATACATGACTTAAAACTAGAAAGTTTTTTCGTTTTCTTAGTTTTTTATAGGCGTTTATAATTAATATTTACTATTACTACTAATTATTTTTATACTAACTTTATTAAGATTCCATCAACGATAACGGTTCAAGTGGAATGATCTATCTGAAACATGTGAGGTACGAGAATTTTTGTAGTCAACACGAAATGGATATTCGTTTGTTTTGACCACGTGATAGTCCCTTTTCATTGTCTTAATAGGTTGATCTTTTTTGATTTATCTGTTAACGATCAAAGGAAGGTGTGGGTCTGTCTGAAATTTCTTAGAAGTCAACGAACTTCCACTCTAGGTGTATATGGCGATTCACGTGCTACACGCGAGCAGGAGGTATGTGGGTCATCCCAATCATTTGATTGAAGAGAGCTTTGAGACTGTCTCTCGCTCATTATTAGGTATCCATTTTTCTTTCCATGTTTTTAAATTTAGTTTAGAAATTCTTTTCATTTTGCTTCATTTTTTGAATCATATCGTTAACATTGTTCTTAATATACATACTTTCAACATCTTTGTACATCCAAGAATTTGTGAGTCGATTCTTCGAGATCTGTTTAGGCGAAGGTTTCTTGGTTTGGACGGTTTTAGACTTTTTTGTTGGGTAAACACACCGTGTTTTTTCCCAACACGAGTGGTTTTACCATTGTCTTTGTCAAAATTTTGTCATGAACAGTTCTCATGCTATGGATATAGCTTTGGAAATCTTCGAGATCGTTTTTCACATCATTGTTTAATTCTGTGAGCGATTTCTCATAATCATTTTTCGATTAGGGTTGTTCATAATAGGGTTGATGAGAATAAGAATCATGAGAATTTCGGTTTTGATAACCTTCAGATTGGATGTAATTTGTATCACTACGTTCACACATCGGCGTGTCATCGTTTATGTGGTTTTTAGAAGCGTGGTTATCTCTAAGATCATGATATTTGTTACACATATCTTGTAATTCTTCTTTTAAGCTTATAAATTGAGAATCAATTTTTAGAGTTAGAGCTTCCAATTTTTCCATTATTCTAGAATTATCATCATTATTGCTACTTTCATCTGCGAAAGCAATATATTTTCGATGATGTTTATTTTTAGATTTATGTGAACAATCAAGTTTGAAAAGGACTTTGTCCTCAAGAAATTGAAAAGCTTGATTCGGACTTTTGTAGAGGAAGATTCCTCCAGCAGTTATGTCCAAGATTTATTGAGTGGGTTCATCTGGACCGTGATAGAATATTTAAATAATAGCTCCTTTGGTCAGAGCATGCCCATGACATTTTCCAAGCATGTTCTTCAGTCGTAACCAAGCGTCGGTTAGACTTTCACATATGTTTTGAGAGAAATTTCTGATTTCAAGTAAAATATGTTCAAATAATGAAGGTGGAAAAAATCTATTTATAAAAGCTATTCTTATTTGTTCCCATGATGTTATAGACTCATCATTAAGTTCGTTAAACTAGGTTTTAGCTATATCGCACAAGGAAAAGGGAAATATCAAAAGCTTAACAGCTTCGCTTTGAGTTTCACCATATTTGAACATGTCACATATTGAGAGAAATTCATGGATGTGGTCATGCGGATCGACCCGCAGATAACCATCGAATTTATTTTCCCAAATCATTTTCAAGTGGGTACTATTGATAACAAAGTTGTCATCAACATTAGGTTGAACAATGACAGAATTAGGAGTCGGTGCTACAGTCTTAGCACTTTCCCACATGGGTTGATCATCAGGATCAAGATTTATTAATTCTTGGGGTGGTGAATTGGGTCGGGGTTCAACATCTTCTTTGGATATATTTAAGATGAAAACTTTATTAACGGAAGAATGTTGGGTTGAAGATTTAAGTACCTCGACCTTGACGGATTCTTTTTGGATAGTTTTAATTTTACAAGTCTTCTTTTTTATATTTTTATGTAATTTAAATAATGGTTTTACGAGTTGTTTTCTCCAAAATCGTGGATTTATACATACTTTAAAAGTTTTGCAAAAAGACATTTTTTATATTTTTTATATTATATAATTAAGGCTAATATGATAATCATTAAAATAAAGTAAATTATGTTTATCTATATATTTATATTTTTACCTTTTTATATTTTTATATATTTAATTTTTAGATTTAATTCTATTATGTATATAGAAAATAAGGATAAGTGGATACAAAGTTTATTTTTGGTTCATATAGATAAGTGCGGCGCACTAGAGTGTAAGTGTGTCGGCTTTGGGATTGAGTATGAACCCGGCGTACTTTAGGAAAAGTGCTCCGGTTTTCTGGGTTTTTATGTTTTTCATTTTTTACATTTTAGGTTATTTTGACGAACGAAAGAAACAAAAGAAAATAAAATAGAATTAACAAAAATTAAATACAATCAACTTACTGAAAACAATTCGGACAATTAAAGCAGATAATCAAAATGATTTGAAACTTTTATTCTTTTTGGTTTTTTCAAATAAACTAAATATGAACAAATTTACAAGGTAATGTAATCAGATAAAATTTACTTTCAAATTATCACATAACATAATACTAGCAGATTGGGGATTTTTGAAAAAACTAAAACAATCACTGAAAGTGTGATGGTTTTTGGGTTAAAACCGACGTACTTCCGGTTTACGCGGCAAAATTTCAAATGAAACAGGGTAAGTGCGGCGCACTTCAAAAGAAGTGCGGCGTACTTGCAGATGCAGAAGGAAGAATTCAGGCAAATAAGCACGTATAAGCAAACAAATAGCACCAAAAATCAAGCAAACAAACTAATAACAACTTAATATAATTCCTCGGCAGCGGCACCAAAAACTTGATGTGTGTTTTACAAGTCTTAAATTTATAATGCTAGAAATATCGATTTTTACTAAAAACACAACATCATAGTCAAACTTATTCTATGGCATTATCGTAAATAAATACTTAAAAACTGGTTTTGAGGTGTTACAAATCTATCCCCCTTATTTAGATTTCGTCCCTAAAATCTTTTCGTCTAATATTAGCCAAGACTTGGTCACATTTGACCGCACTTATTGCTGCTACTCAACAGTATCCTGATATACATTATCAAGCACCAAAACCTCACAAAACTTATGCACCATCATCCAAACAAACACCATCAACCAAATCTCATGCTCCTACCATAAACAAAGGTAAAGAGCTAGCCAAACCAACCTCCATCTGAGTCAGCATCTGAAGAGGATGAAGACAGTGATCCTGAACAGGCTCAGAGAGAAAAGGATATGCAGAAAAACTTGGCACTAATTGCAAAATATATCAAAAACACATACAAACCTACCAACAACAACCTCTGATTTTCATCAAACACCAGGAACAAGAATGTGGATACTTCTCCAAGAAACATAAATGACAATCAGACTGGGCAGTTTGGGAATCAGAGGACAGTATCAGTTACTGGGGCTAGGGAAACTATAAGGAACCAGGTAGTGCAGTAGACTGGGATATAGTGTTTCAATTACAAGGAGTTTGGGTATTTTGCTAAGTAGTGTAGGAAACCTAAATGGACAAAAGATTATGCTTATCATAAGGAGAAGATGATGTTGTGCAAACAGGAGAAGAAAGGTGTACCACTAAGTGCAGAGCAGGGTGATTAGCTAAATGACACTAATGAAGAGCTGGATGAACAGGAATTAGAAGCACATTATATGTACATGACAAAGATTCAGGAGGTCTTAACTGCTTATTTAGGACCTACCTTTGATGTTGAGCCATTGGAACATGTATAATCTAATGATGACTATAATGTGTTTGCCACAAAAAGATAGCATTCTGAGTAACCTGAAACCATCAATGACACATATGTGGTGGTAACGGTTGATAGTAATGTCATTCCTAATTCATTGGATATGTGTGATAATGAGGAACATGTTGACCAAAACCCTGAAGAATGTGAAGATCACCGTGTTATGCTTGCTACTTTAATTGCTAATTAAAAACTTTATCATGATGAAAAAACAAAAAGATTCAAAAGCAATTAAAGAAAGCAAACACATCATTCACTCATGAATTGAATAAATGCAAATCTACACTTGAGGAGTCAAATAACATTCGAGATAGATGCAGAAGTGCACTTCATGACCAGGAGATTAAGCTTGAGAAATACAAAAAGTTTAAAAATTGTTAAATTGAAAAAGAAGAGGTTGAACGTAAATTGAAAGTAACTCTTGATTTATTAGCTCAGCAGAAACTTCAATCAAATGAAGCATTAAAAACACAAGCTTATGAAACTTTTCAATTTAAAGAGAAAAATGCTGAGTTAGTACACGATAGTTCTCTCGAACACATATGATATGACCATCTTTGGAAAGAAAAGGAACAATTTAAAAAGGATTTCAAAATAAGTCAAGAAAAAGACATTGAAAAGTTGATTGCTTTGGAACACCAAGTAAAGTTTTTAAATGACGTTATTTATAAAACTAATCAATCCGTTCAAACCATTCATATGCTAGCTCCTAATCTGAGTTCGTCATATAATGGAAGACTAAGTTTTGTAAATCCTAAGTACCTCAAGAAAGTTCAATCTAAAAAACCATGTTTGTATAAGATTCCATACGACAAAGATGATTTTGCAAACATATTTGCTCCAAATTACGAAGAAACACTTATTCTTGAGGAAGAAAGTAGATCAAAATTGAATAAAGAGACAACTAAAAAGTATGACTACACATATCAAAACAGTCTTTACGAAATTTTTACACCGCAAACACGTGAATCTCTTGATCAGTTGTATTATGCCAATGAAGCTAGAAAGAAAATGTGGAGAAAATCTTTTGTTAAATACAAGCCGAATATTGTTAAAAACATAGGTTTTCTACCTACTCTAGCTTCATTAAGCAAGAGTAGGCACACATTTAATGTTGTTCAACATAACATCACAAATTTTAAAACAATTGTTGATTTGGATTAGGAAAAACAAATGGACAATAGATGGAAACAACCAATTACTCAAGAGATAACTGTGCTTGTGCAAAATCTTTTAATTCCTCTCACGATGAAGACAAAATAAAATGCTAATGAATTTGAAATAGCTCTTAAACAATAAATGTTTGAAGATTTAGAGTACGTCCAATCACTTGAAAAGGAGGTTGACGAACTTGAATATGAAAAAGCTGAATTTTTAAATGAATATGATCTACTTCTCCAAGAATGTGTTTCGAAAGATATCATGTGTTCCATTATGCATTCGTTAACTAATATCGATGACCAAACTGAATTGCCATGCTTATATGTAACACCCCTATTTTTACATATAGCAGCGGAAGCTAATCTGGGGTATTACTTCAAGGGTACAACAGTCATAATCATAGAAAATGAATCAAAAGAGTCATTTTTGAAAATAAGTTATCATTCATTATTTCTTCAGAGTTTTTACAAACGAGAGGTTTCCAGAATCTAAAATACAACATTTGAATGATAACGGTTTTTCCATCTTCGTGTCCTCGTCACTCCGTGCCATTAGTTACCTGAGATAAAACATGCTAAAAAGTCAACACAAAGGTTGAGTGAAATCCATAGGTTTAAGTAATATAATTTGAATGCAAATGCGATATTTGGGTTACGTTGATATACACCCAGTATTGAAAACATAATTTATTATTGCCATTAGCTCATGAATCCGATGCCTTAGGTTATAATGATAATATTGCCCCTGCGGGCACCTTTGCCAAAATACCCGCGTGATTTCTAATGATGTGCAATTGGTTATCGTTACTGGATACACCAACGGGGAGTCCAACCCAAATATATATATTCACAACATTCGCGCTTACTACAGAGAGTAATTAACGGTTCATGATTATGGGGACTTAAAGGCAAAGTAGTTACTTAGGCAATAGTAAATTGAAATAACATGTAGAAATAATTGCATTCATGTTTATAGCATGTATCTCCCTCGCGGGTTTATAAAAAGATTGAAATGCGAGGCTATGAACTCACCTGAACAGTTATAGGGAAATTGATAGCTATGTATAGGGAATGAAAGTAACGGCTTCAACACGGCAATCACAGACAACCTGGGTTAATATATGGCAAGTCTTAGTTTGATTGTATATATAAGTTTTTGGATATCGATGTTGGTTTTGATATAAAAATTATCATAACACCGTTCGGGCCATTATAGTTTAGAAGTCATTTAGTAAACGTTTGTGGAGCTAGGGCACTTTAAATCATAAACCCAACAACTCAGACAGAACGTAGTACCAAGATGAAACTTCTTAATATGAAGCTCCCTAGTATTGTGGTATGATTTTTGAAAGCACATTGATGATGAATGATATAAGGATTCGAACATAAGCAGTTTTAAGCATTTTATTCAATATCTGGAGATGTTAAGCACGGGGAGCGTTAATTAAAGTTATGACATATAATGTTTTGGATATGATTTTACACTTTTTCAAAATGTTACATTTTAGACCCTGGGGTTTAGAAAATTGCAAGTAGACCCTTGGGGTTTGCATTTTTACGAC
>BQNB010071855.1:0-32625 GCA_026074375.1 Tanacetum coccineum
TATTTTGGACACATAAAGAAAACCAAATGCTAACATGGGTCCTACTTCTTGGTACAATTATGCCCAAATAACTTGTACATATTGTATTCAAGTTAGCAAGTCTCTTTAGTCTTTTCACAACTTTATTGAATGTACACGAATGGTCCTAGCTAGAAGATATTCCCAAATACTTTTGACGTACACTAAAATTTCGTTAAATAACTTTATCATTGTTGTTTAACACACAGGTTCATGCATATATAGGTAATAAGCAAAAAGTTTTTGATTTATTTGGTTATTTAGTGGTCATTTTAGCTTATGAAATGACAAAATCATTTTAGTTGCAACTACTTTTAAACCCAGGAACTAATCATTTAGATACACAATTTTCAGGTGTGACATATTCATTGTAGTAATTGAAATAAATTAAAAATCATTTCATTACATACTAAAGAAATAAGTGTCTAAATTTGATATATTTTCATACCATTATACCTTATTTAAAATAAAATTAATTTGGTTTAAAAACAGCTACAACAAAACAGGTTCTAATTATCGTACTATCTAGTAGTCACATTATATTTATATTTAAATAGTTATATAACGACAAAACTATCTGTATCACAATATCAAAAAACAAAAAACAAAAAAAAAAAACACTCACCAGAGACAAGACCAAAAGGTGGTTGATGAGGAAACATTCCATGGTAAGATGGTGGGGGTGGTGGTGGAGGTGGTGGAGTGGTGTTTTGGATATGGTTTTGAGTAATGAGCATTCTTCTTTTCCTATGAGCATTTGATTGTTCTCTATACTTTCTAGCCATGATAACATGCCAATGATTCTTGACAGCATTATCAGTTCTACCAGGAAAAAGCCTTGCAATCAATGCCCATTTGTTTCCATACATTCTATGAGCAGTCATTAGCCTCTCTTCTTCTTCATCACTAAATGCCTTTCTGTTGATTCTTGGGTCTAATTGGTTAAACCATCTCAGCCTACAACTCTTGCCTAAAAACACAAACATTTTATTAAGCAAGAAACACGTACAAAACTTGTTGGAAAAATGGCAATAATTTCTTATGATCACACTAAAGTAACGGGATTAAAAGATAGGGATTTTCTTTGTAAATTTCTAACTTTTTTAAGAAACATACTCACTTAAAATGCCAATCTTAAACACTCCTTAAAGGGTTTTTGGGACTCCTTATTTAAACTAATTATTTGCTTTTTAGTTAAAAATAAGCACTTTTAGGTAAAAGTTGATAGACACTGTTGCTTATTTCAAACAGTTGTACCAAGTAGTTTTTGCAATCAATATACAGTAAAATGAAAAAATGTTGTTCCAAAAATGATAAATTTAAACAAAACTGATGTTTTATAATACGGAGTAATAAACAAAAGATTTCCACCAAACAGCTTATGACATTAACAAATAAAAAAACTTGATTAAAAGCCAAATTTTAAACACTTTCAACTCTAGAAACAATTTAGATCACTAGCAAGTGAATACACTATCTTCTAGGGTTTACATTATTTTTATAAGTGACACATTTCACCATAAAAAATAAAAAATAGCTAGGGTGAAAAGGGTATCTAGATACATCAAGTACCTGATCTTCCATCAAGTTTTTCAGCAATAAGGTTCCAATTTTGGGGACCATAAAGAGCCACAAGCTCTTTCAGTTTAGCATCTTCAGCTGGTCTCCAATGACCTCTTGCACATGTTTTTGTTGTTGGTCTTATTCTAGTACCATTATTGTCGTTACCACCACTCAGATTAAGGTCAAGTTCTTCTTGCTCCTCATCATCTTCATCATCCTCTTGGTTGTTAATGCAAAGATGGAAATCTAGTGAAGATGATGAAGATGAAGATGATGAATGCATGAAGCTAAGATTACTAGTGTTTGAAGAGTTTTGAGTGTGGTTTAAAGAGAGTGAACGAAATGAGTCTGAAAAGATCATAGCCATCTATGATGATGCACAAGAACTAGTTAAGTTATAACTTTGTTGTTGTAGCTAATGACTTAAGTTTTGGTTATATATATATAAATTAAAGATGTCTTGAAGTGTGTGTTTTGGTTTGTGTATGTGTGAGTGCGGGTGCTGCTACAAAAACGTCATATTCTAGTTAAAGAATTGTTGAAAATGAGAGAGGTTATTTTGTGTGTGTAAATATTGGAGCAACAAGTAGAAACCAGGAAAAGCATTCTTAACAGAAGTCACAATTTTCTCTGCACACACTCGTGGGGGTGGCTGGTGGGGTGAGTAAAGAAATTAATACTAGTGCAATCATCAGGGGCGTTTGGATTTAAAGTTTAGCAAGTAGTGAATAACAAAAAATGGCACCTTTGATTAAACAGGGTTACCAAACTCATCAACTTCACATCAGCATCACGTTATTATTAGCACATACACCCACATACCTACATATTTTATTTGTAGATGGTGACGGGAACTATCAAACCATCCACCAACCTAAAAATATAAAATTACCCACTTAAACATATATATACCTCAAACCACTCACAAACAAAAAAGAAAATATGTCACATCTGTAGGTGGTGCAGGGGGGGGGGGGGACCCACTTGAAAAAGTGACAAAATGGGCAATTGGCACGTGGACAGTGCGTTAACACTACACCATTGGTCTTGTCTCATTAGGTTGGGGCTTTTGGCGTGTGGTGGGTGTCCACCATAGAGGCCGAGTTTAACTTTAAGCAACATGATATGACATCTTAAAAGTGGTCCTACATTTTTTTTGAAAGAATTATTACAATTTTTCAAGTTTTGCTAAACATAACTTTAAATAACTATGGTTGAGGCGGTTATCACTAGTCACCACGTGATTATCATAAAATATAATGGTCAGATTATATTGTTCTAACATCTTAAGCATAACTTTAAAGGCGATGTTTGTCAATATATTTTGTTGATAAAACAAGGCATTTGGCGTCGCGCGTTGCTAGGAACCCTAATATTCACTGATCATTGTTTATAATATTCGCTAATTACTTTTTATAAATATGTGCTAATCTTGGACCGCTATATATCCAAAAAGATTTTGACACTAAAAAATATAACATCATATCTTTGACACCTAAATATTGTATAACAACTGTTGCTAACATATTGTTGAAAATAGGTATAACGACACAACATTCCCTGTCCATCGAGTACAAATAACTATAGCTTTAAGTCGATTTAAGCAAATATCAATAAAGACAACATATTTTGCTATGTCAATCCACCATGACTTTCAACATGTGATCTCTGTTGCATGACTTAAATAAGCATTTTCCAAGCCATGTTTTTTCGCTAGATGTTATGAAGAAGTGAGATGCGCAACTCATCTCCCTTTGAGTCATCATCTATCATAAGGCGCACGTATTAAACATTAGGAAGTTCACGCGTACCGACAACAGTGACAATGATCTAGTTGGTGCTTACATTCAAAACTCTTATATAATCACCGGTGTGCATGGTCGTGTTATCGCTACTTCTGCAACCGCTTGGAATGATGTTGGCAGGTTGTTTCTTCTAATCACTTGTATTATTTGGGCAACGAAACTTAAGGCCATCCAAATCCCCTGCATCAATATGTTCACGATTAGCATTAGAAAAAGTGTCATGATTAATAAAAGCATTATTTTAGTTACGGCAAGTGCATCAGGCTACGGAAACAATAACACTCACATAACTACGCAAATACCATAATGCATTTGAAATCATACCATCTATAATAGAGTAATCAACAACTTATCCGCGGTATATAATAAACTCATGTAACTAAATATTTATAACAGGTAAGAGACCGGAAATATATATTTAAACAATTTTATTCTTTAAGATATTGAAAATCCAAATCTAAAGTTGCTCGAACAAATTACACGAAAAGTCAAATGTTCTTATTTAGGCCAATCTATTAAGTCAGCAACATCAATAAGTTAAGAACTAACCATTAGATCAAAAAATTGCACCAAAAACAAAACATTTTTGTTCGATATCCAGCTTTAGCGACATTTTAAAAAAGAAAAAAAATAGCGAAACATAATAGAAAAAATAAATTACATATTATATGAGTTCATGGACATAATCAGAAAACCAATAAAATAAATTAGGGATTACCTTTTGAGATGCCTTTTAATGTGCCTAAACATGGTACCGAAAGCACCCGCCGATCATCACATGAAACCTTTGTATCGATTTCTTTCCAGGTCCTTTAGCAAACATTAGAACCTTTTGTTTACTCTCCACATAAAGCCTAAATAAGAAAGGCAATAATTCATTAATAATAGTGGAGAAAAACAATTTATACTCATGCCCAGACACACCATTTGGTACATAACACACTTGCATTTTACAACATATCATCAAGCAAAAATAAAACAGGACAGGGGGTCACACACATCACATAAAATCATATGATCAATACAAAAAAAATAACAAACTCAAACATCATAATCTTTACACACGATAAAAAGATAAAAATAAATCAAAAGATTATAATGCATCCAAAATACACAGCTTACACAACTTCGGCAATCATGAAGACAACTTATACATAGTTCACAAAACTAAATGATCACAAATCACACATAGTTTTCTTTTGACAGCAATAATAGTGGTCTCTAAGGTGAAAAAATCTCAAACTCAAACATCGTATTATTTTAGATAGGCCAAAAAGGTAAAAATAAAAAGAAAGATGACCACGCCGTAACACACAAAATTAGCAGTCATTTTGACATGAATAGTAGTGGTTACCGAGCTAACACAATCGTGTAATGAGTCATCACTACTACAAAAAAAGCCATAGAAACTGGTCAAAATAGCCCATAAAGAGTGGTTTTGGAACCACTCTCCGAGGGGGGTATCTCCATGATCGAAACATATGAAGACCGGTTATGCAACCAGTCTCTATAAGAAGAATCGACACCGGTTCTCTCCTTAAGGAATGGTCTCCTTAACAATTGGTCTCCATACTGGTTTTCCCGAAACATGTTTTTATAACAACATCCAACCAGTCTTTATATAAATTAAAAAGATATGTTTTTATCTCAAAACCTGTCTTTTTTTAATCATTTAAAAAAAAATTGGAATTCTTTAATAAATTCTAAAATTTACAAATTTAACCCGCCAAAATAAAAAAATATAAATACAGCAAATATATATAAACTGAGTTAGATGGACCAAAAATGTCAAAATCAACAAATTAAAGTAAATAGACAACTTTAAATTTCAGCTTAACATAAAGCTAATACTCAAAATTCAAATCTAATTAAATCACTATGTATTCAACAAATATAAACTATAAAGAAATACCACTCTATTCAACTTAATTATCTAGGTCTAATCTCGCCACAACGTAAACCATGCGCCAATGATCGAGTTCACAACTTTTTTTCTCACAACGGACGCTATTCTCCACATGGTACCTATAAGTAATTTAATAAATGAATTCATCAGTAATGTATATGTATTTTTATCGTTGCAGAACAACCTGGAACAACCTGATAATGCATACTAAAGCGAATTCTGGAAGAATTGGATTCCGCTGCAATAGTTTCCTTAGGCAGCTTCTACACATATTTGTGTTCTGATGTAGGGACTAAGTATATTAAGTTAATCTTTTTTTTTTTTATTAACTTGTCTTTGTTTTTCTATGATATTTTCTTCTTCCGGCTGAGGAATATTAGGTATCTTATATAATGTAAAGCTTCTAAGTATATTCATGTTCTTATCGAGGGATTAAGTATCATCTGGAAACATTCTTAAACAACGACTGAACTGGCTAGGTAAACCAAGCTCATTTTTTGGGCTTATTAAGCTATTCAACTAGTTAAACATTCACTATACTAGTAATCTAAATCTGTAGCTTTGCAAGGTATTTAATGGTCAACTCCTCCAGCAAAGACCATTCTATACAAGATTAACCTGTCCTATATAGCAAATGGTACTAAAACTTCCTATGCTCAAAACAGGAGACTATGATCTCTGGAGCATGAGAATGGAGCAATATCCTACTCACACCGATTATGCTCTTTGGGAGGTTATTGTGAATGGTGATGCACCTGCTACAATTGCATCAGCTAGTGCTGGTACTGAAGGTCCTATTCCTCCTAAAACTACTGAACAAAAGCTAGCAAGAAAGAATGAAGTGAAAGCAAAAAGCACTCTATTGTTGGCCATTCCTGATGAGCACCTATTGAAGTTTCATGGAATTAAGGATGCAAAGACCTTATGGGAAGCAATCAAGACCAGGTTTGGAGGCAACTAAGAATCAAAGAAAATGTAGAAAACCATTCTGAAGCGGCAATATAAGAATTTTAATGCATCAAGATCTAAAGGACTAGATAAAACCTATGATAGATTTCAGAAACTCATCAGCCAATTAGAAATTCATGGTGAAGTTATCACTCAGGAAGATGCAAATCTGAAGTTGCTGAGAAGTCTACCATCAGCTTGGAACACTCATACCTTGATAATGCATAACAAATCTGATCTAGACACATTAAGTATGGATGATTTGTATAACAATTTGAAGGTGTATGAAGCTGAGATTAAAGGCCAATCAAACTCAAGCTCAAACTCTCAGAATGTGGCTTTTGTATCTTCAGAAAACACTAGCATTACTAATGAAGCAGTTAATACTGCTCATGATATTTCTACTGCTAGTTCACAGGGACAAGCTCCTTCCTCAACTTATGTTGATGATGTCATGTTTTCCTTCTTTGCTAATCAATCTAATAGTCCACAATTAGACAATGAAGATCTAGAGCAAATTGATACTGATGATCTTGAAGAAATAGATCTTAAATGGCAGGTGGTCGTGCTTACTATAAGGGTGAAGAGATTCTTAAAGAAGACAAGAAGGAATCTGAATTTCAATGGCAAAGAAACTGTTGGCTTTGATAAGACAAAGGTTGAATGTTACAACTGGCATATGAGAGGTCACTTTGCTAGAGAATGCAGGGCACTAAGGAATCAGGGGAATAGAAATAGAGATGCTCTAAGAAGGTTGTACCAGTGGAGACTCCTGTAAATGCCTTGGTTGTTCAAGATGGGATAGGTGGTTATGATTGGAGCTTTCAGGCTGAAGAAGGGATCACAAACTTTGCTCTAATGGCCTATACATCCCAAGGTTCATCAAATTCATCAATTTCAGACTCTGAGGTACATACTTGCTCTAAAGATTGCTTAAAATCATATGAAACTCTTCAAAAACAGTATGATCAACAGCGTGAAGCTCTTAATAAATCTAATCTAGAAATTATAGGTTATCAAATGGGATTAGAATCATTAGAAGCTAGGATAGTTGTACATGAAAAGAACGAAGCTGTTTATGAAGAAGATATTGCATTTTTAAAGTATGATATCCAGGTGAAAGATATTTCTATCAAAGACCTTAAAAATCAGTTAGAAGAAGCTTTAAAGAGAAAGATGATTTGAAACTTAAACTAGAAAATTTTAAAGAATCATCAAAGAATCTAACTAAACTGATTAATAGTCAAATAAGTGCTAAAGACAAAGCTGGTCTTGGTTATGATAGTCAAATGAATGAGAGTGAAGTGGTTCATAGTGTGTTTAACAGTAGAGAAAGTGATGTGGATGATAGTCCAGTAAATGATAGATTCAAAATAGGTGAAGGGTTTCATGCAGTTCCCCCTCCCTACACTGGGAACTACATGCCCTCAAGACCTAACTTATCCTTTGATGGGTTAGATGATTCTGTCTATAAGACTAAAGTGAGTGAAACTGAAACTAGTATATCTAAGACTAGTAAGGATATTGTAGAAAAGCCTAAAATTGTTAGGCATAGTGCTCCTATCATTGAAGATTGGGACACAGATAGTGATAATGATAGTGTGCTTAGACCTAAATTTGATCAGACAAAACAAAAGTTAACTAAAATCAATTTTGTCAAATCTGATGAGAATGTGAAATCTGTTAATAAGAAAAACACACATAAGCAAGTAGAGTATCCTATGAAAAGTCAAAGTCCTAAGGATAATAGAAGAAACTGGAATGGAATGATGACTCAGAAACTAGGGAATGGTTTTGCGTTTATTAAGAAATCTTGTATTGTTTGTGGGAGTTTTTAATCATTTAATCAAAGACTGTGATTTTCAAGATAAAAAAATGGTAGAACCACCAAAATAAATTTACTCAGCCACATCCTAAAAGAAATTTTGTTTCAACACCAAAATAAATTTACTCAGCCACATCCTAAAAGAAATTTTGTTTCAACATCAGTTGTAACAAAGTCAGGACAAGTACCCTTTAATAACTGCTAAGGGCAAGTCCCTCCAATACAGCAGGCATCAGATTAGTACACCCCACCCCTACCCCCCCCCCCAGGCCTGTTACTAAGCTGCCCCTAAATTAAAATGAATGATGCATTACCCATAACATATTCTTATTTTAAAGCACATTCACCAGTAAAAAGGGCTTTTAACTAAAAATCAGCAGCTAAAACCAATATGTTTAATGAAAAAGTCAATACTGCTAGGATTAACAATGTAACTACTGCTGGGCCAAAAGCAATAGTTAGTGCTGCTGTGAGAAATGGGGAAAATGCTGTTAAGTCCTCAGCATGCTGGATTTGGAGACCAATAGGAAATGTTATTGACCATACCTCCAAAGACAGTGGATCATACATGCTTAAAAGATTTAACTATGTTGATCTACAAGGAAGACTCAAGTCAGTAATAGCTTGGGTCCCCAAGAGAAACTAATTCTCTCATTTTGAGTGCAGGGTAATCCACAATATACTTTACATGATCAAGGGATTTTTGACAGTAGATGCTCTAGGCATATGACTGGAAACAAGTCCTTTCTTACAAATTATCAAGAGATTAATGGTGGATTTGTTGCTTTTGTAGGAAGTCCTAATGGTGATAAAATTACTAGAAAAGGTAAAATTAGGACTGGGAAATTAGACTTTGAAGATGTATACTTTGTAAAGGAACTTAAGTTTAATCTTTTCTATGTCTCATAAATGTGTGACAAGAAAAACAATGTTTTTTCACTGAGACTGAATGTCTTGTTCTATCTCCTGACTTTAAGCTACTTGATGAAAGTCAAGTTTTGCTTAAAGTTCCCAGACAGAACAACATGTACAGTATTGATCTAAAGAATGTTGTTCCTTCAGGAGGTTTGACTTGTTTATTTGCAAAGGATACAATAGATGAGTCTAATTTATGGCATAGGAGGCTTGGTCATATAAACTTTAAAACTATGAATTAACTTGTGAGGGGAAACCTTGTAAGAGGATTGCCTTCAAAGCTTTTTGAAAATGACCATACTTGTGTTGCTTGTCATAAGGGAAAGCAACACAAAGCCTCTTGTAAGACCAAGCTTGTGAGCTCTATCAGCCAACCCTTACAAATGTTACATATGGACTTATTTAGGCCAACATCTGTAAGGAGTATCAATCACAAGACATATTGCCTTGTTGTCACTGATGACTATAGTAGGTTTAGTTAGGTTTTCTTTTTGGCCACTAAGGATGAGACTAGTGGGATCCTTAAAACTTTTATTACTGGCATAGAAAACCAAATAAATCATAAGGTTAAAATCATCAGATGTGACAATGGAACTGAGTTTAAAAATAATGACATGAATCAGTTCTGTGGGATGAAAGGGATTAAGAGGGAGTTTAGTGTTGCCAGAACTCCACAACAAAATGGAGTTGCTGAAAGAAAGAATAGGACACTAATAGAGGCAGCTAGGACTATGCTAGCAGATTCATTATTACCTACTACATTTTGGGCTGAAGCAGTTAGTACTGCTTGTTATGTTCAGAATAGGGTTTTAGTGACCAAGCCTCACAACAAGACACCTTATGAACTATTACATGGTAGACCACCTAGTATAAGTTTTATGAGACCTTTTGGGTGTCCTGTGACTATTCTTAATACCTTAGATCCCCTAGGCAAATTTGATGGGAAGGCTGATGAGGGGTTCTTTGTTGGATACTTTATAAATAGCAAGGCTTTTAGGGTATTTAACACTAGAACTAGGAAAGTAGAGTAGAACCTACACATAACTTTTCTTGAAAACAAACCCAATGTTGCAGGGAGTGGACAAGATTGGCTCTTTCATATTGATTTACTAACAAACTCTACTGATCTTCTAAATACTAGTATCTTTAGTGGTGCATATGATGATGAAGATGAGGGTGCAGAGGCTGACCTTAATAACTTGGAAACAACCATGAATGTCAGTCCTATTACCATAACCAGCCTACACGAGGATCATCCTAAAGACCAGATCATTGGAGACATAAATTTAGCTACTCAAACCAGAAGGATGACCAAGATTTCCGAAGAACATGTTATGGTCAGTGACATCAAAAAGCAAAGGAGAACAAATCACAAAGATTATCAAAACTGTTTATTTGCCTGTTTTCTCTCACAAATAGAACCCAAGAAGGTAACACAAGCTTTGACAGATCCAAGCTGGATAGAGGCAATGCAAGATGAGTTGCTACAGTTTAGATTGCAGAAGGTTTGGAGATTGGTTGATTTACCCAAAGGCAAGCATGCCATTGGAACAAAATGGGTCTATAGAAACAAGAAAGATGAGAGAGGGATAGTAGTTAGAAACAAGGCAAGACTGGTTGCACAAGGTTACACCCAAGAAGAAGGCATTGATTATGATGAGGTTTTTGCTCCTGTTGCTAGGATAGAAGCAATCAGGTTATTTTTGGCCTATGCATCATTTATGGGGTTTATTGTGTACCAGATGGATGTGAAGAGTGCCTTTTTATATGGTACTATTAAAGAGGAGGTGTATGTGTGCCAACCTCCTGGTTTTGAAGATCCACAGTTCCCTGACAAAGTTTATAAGGTAGAAAAAGCTTTATATGGTCTACATCAAGCTCCTAGAGCCTGGTATGAGACTTTGTCTACCTACTTATTAGAAAATAGATTTAGAAGAGGGATCATTGATAAGACTTTGTTTATCAAGAAGGACAAAGGTGATATCTTGTTACTGCAGGTGTATGTAGATGACATCATCTTTGGGTCTACTAAGAAGTATTTATGTACAGAGTTTGAAAGTTTGATGCACAAGAAGTTCCAGATGAGTTCTATGGGGGAGCTCACTTTCTTCTTAGGGTTGCAGGTCATGCATAGAGATGATGGAATCTTCATCAGCCAAGACAAGTATGTGGCTGATATATTGAAGAAGTTTGATTTTGTCACAATGAAGACATCAAGCACTCCAATTGAGACTAACAAGGCATTGCTGTTCACTTATACAGATCAATGATTGGATCATTAATCTACTTAACAGCTTCTAGGCCTGATATAATGTTTGCTGTTTGTGCTTGTGCAAGGTTCCAAGTTACTCCTAAAGTCTCACATCTTCATGCTGTGAAGAGGATCTTTAGATACTTGAAAGGTCAACCTAAATTGGGCCTTTGGTATCCTAGGGATTCAACATTTGACTTGGAAGCTTTTTCAGATAGTGATTGTGCTGGTGCTAGTCTTGATAGGAAATCCATAACAGGAGGTTGTCAATTTCTTAGAAAAAGGTTGATTTCATGGCAATGTGAAAAGCAGACAGTGGTTGCCAACTCAACAACTAAAGCATAGTACGTTGCTGCTGCTAATTGTTGTGGACAGGTGTTATGGATTCAAAATCAAATGCTTGATTATGGGTTCAACTATATGAACACCAAGATTTACATTGATAATGAAAGTATAATCTGTATTGTGAAAAATCCAGTGTTTCACTCTAAAACCAAGCACATAGAGATTAGGCACCATTTCATCAGAGATTCTTATGATAAGAAGTTGATTCAAGTGATCAAGATTCACACAGATCACAATGTTGCAGATCTTCTTACAAAGGCTTTTGATGTTAGCAAGTTTAACTTTCTGATTGTTAGCATTAGATTACTTAATCTCTGAAGTATTGTTTGAGGCAATATAGCAACTGCTATTATTTGCTTGGCCACAAACAAGACATTATTACTTTTCTAAATGATTTTTGTAATGTATAGGATGAGAAAAAACTTGGATAGTAAATATAATTTTTTTTTTTTGTTTTTTGTTTTAAAAAAATGTATCCAAGATTTATATACAAATCGTTTTGAACCAAGGAACAGGAAAAATTTCTTAATCGTGGGCGGTGGACTGGTGGGTTACTAGGGGCCGGAAAGGGACTTATTCTGCTGGTGGGGACGATATTAGAGAGCGTGGGACAGAATACCTTTTAGGAGCATTATGGAAAAGTAGGATGTTTCCTGAGGAAGGCGGAGTGCGGGACGACTCCTCTTTGTTTCAAAGTATGCTGGTAATTCAAGCAGCAGAGGGTGAAGGTTCAGGACACCCCTCTGTACCCCAACCACCACCTTTTACTGCTCAACCTACAAATGAAGAACCAATCCATACTGTTTGTAGTATTGGATCATCACACACAAAACGACCTCGAGAAGCGGTACCGGACGGTGTGGGTCTTAGGGTGAGGGCGATACAAGAGAGATGTGTCCACTGGAGGTATTAGCGCGGGTTCAGACGGAATTGAGCCTATACGTCCTATTAAGGTAGGCCAGATGACATGTTGGCTGCCTAGGGGAGGGTGATGGGGAATGACAGAGGGTGTGGGGTAGTTGTGCTGATACCAGGATTGACTTTGCGTGGGTTACTTGGTGGTTGGGGGGTGGGAGGCGGGTGTTGGATTGCAACTGTACAATGTGGGGGTTATGGGTGAAGGGCAGGCACTAAGACGAAACCCTCGACTAGGTGTGTCTAGATAATGGCCCGTGAATTGGGGGGTTGCGCTGCTTTTCATTGGGGAATTGGTAGCAAGGGGGTGGGAGAGTATAGTGTGGCGGAAGGGAAGGGGGGGCCATGGGGTTCCATTGATCAGACTAGGTTTGAGAAAGGTACCTACACAGACTCCTATGATTTCACCTCTCCAAGAGTTAACACACTTGGAATGAATGAGGCATTATAAAATACTACATGAATTCATCACACACACACACACTGTACACAATTTCAAACAAAAAAGTGGAACAAGTCTTTTGAGACAAATTGAAGCAAACAAAATAAACTATAGAGACGCTTTTACTAAACTATCAAAAAGAGAGAAGAGTTAGAGGCGAGACTATCAAGACAAGCCAAAGCTAGAAGGAGAGGCCAAAATTATTGTATCTCAGATGATGAAGAGGATTCAGAAGATCTTCTAAACAAGGAGGAATATAGATAAATTGACACCAAGAAAAAGATCCCCCCCCCCCCCCCCCTGATAATTACATTGGAACAACATGAATGCACGGAGATCAGGCGAGGCATGGGTGACAAGAAATGGAGTTTGAAACTAAAGTTTATACTACTGAAGACTCTACGCTCTTTCAATATTGATGAATGGGAAGACATACAGTTATAATATTTGAAAAAAAAAAGGGCCCCTGATGAAGAGCTAGCACAAAGGATACAAGCAGAAGAAAGAGAAAATACTCTGAAGCTGAAAAAGCAAGACTACTTGCAGAACTTATCAACTAGAGAAAAAGATATTTTGCCTAACAAAGAGCTGAAGAAAGGAGGAACAAGCCACTCATACAAGCTCAACAGAGAACTTATATGTCTAACTATATCAAGCAGATGGGAAGTCACACTCTACAACAATTAAAGAGACTTTCTTTTGATGAGCTCAAGAATTTGTTTGATGTAACAATGAGGAGAGTAGGCGCTTTTGTACCCATGGAGACTGAAATTAGAAGAGAAGTTTGTGAGTTAGCAGCTGGAAGTTCAAAGAGGGATGTAGAAGAAGAACTTGATCGAGGGAGTTCTAAGAGGCAAAAGACTAGTGAAAACTCAGAACCAGCTGAAGTATCAAAAGAGAAAGAAGATGATAAGCTATCACAATAAGAACTACAGCAATTGATAATCATAGTTCCAGAAGAAGAGATGAATGTTGAAGCTCTGCAAACCAAATATCCAATCACTGACTGTGAGGTTTACACTAAAAGTTCAAGAATGTACTGGAAAATCTCACACACACACACACACACACACACACACACACACATGAGTATATCAGATTTTTGAAGATATGCTAAAGTCTTTTGACAAAGATGATTTAGGCAAACTATAGATTCTGGTTTAAGAAAGGTTCAACTCAACAGATCTTACAAAAGATAAAGAAATTGAACTTTGGGTAGAGTTGAAGAGATTGTTTGAACCTGATGTTGATGATGAGTTATGGAAGTCTCAGAAACATGTTCATGATATAACATGGAGACTGTATGATACATGTGGAGTGCATCATGTATCTACAAAGGATGGAATTAACATCTGTTGGGAAATACAAGTCAAAAGGTCAACGTAATGCTAAACAAAAGGTCAAAGTACTGCTAAGTTGAAGATCGAAGTACTACCTACTTAGTATGGAAAAGTCAACGTACTGCCATGGATAAAGGAATCTTAAAGGATTATCCATATAAAGGAGGGGAGCGTGTGGAGAGGCAACCAAGAGTATCTGATATACACTATCCAACACATATCCTTGTATATCATTATTATTAATATTAGCGTTGATTAGTGTTTATGTCATACAAGGACTGTACATCTACTAGAGGTTATCCTTATGTTTATAAAAGGATCTCTAGATAGGTATTAGAAAATATAGAAAAACACGAATTATTAGTTTGTATTAGGGATCTGCAATTTAGGCAGATTCAAAAGGTTTATAATACAAATCGTTTGATTAATCTTTGGTGTTTCTTCCTAATAACTATGTGACTGGGGCCAAGGGCTGAGATTCCAGCAAAGTTGTTAGTATGATCAGTGTTTTCATTAAGGAATACTCGATCCTACAAGTGGTATCAGACCTTGTCGTAGAGACTCTGACTAGAAGAACTGTTTAATCATAGGCGAAATACGTTCAAAACTCATAGCAATGTCTGAACTGAACCTTCCCGTCCCCACCGTCGGCCGTCACTCGCACTAAGAATCGTATGATCCAAGAAGGGTGAATATGACCTCTGGTCCATGAAGATGCGACAATATATTGCCATCACTGATCATATACTATGGGATATAATCACTAATGGAGACCAAGCCACAACTGATCCTGCATCCTCATCAGCACCAAAAACTTCACTGCCTGCAACGTCGATGAAGAAAACTAATGAGAAAAGCCCTTAACATATGCATTCTGCAATACCTAATAGACATCTGCTTAGTTTCGCGAGTGCGAGGCCGTGACAAATGCAAAAACCTTATGACAGGCCATAAAATCAAGATTTAGAGGCATGGAAGCATCAAGAAATGCAAAGAATCTTTTGGAAACAACAATTCGAGACTTTTACTATCGGATCAAGAGAAGAGCTAGATTCAGCATACGAAGGTTATCAAACATGCTTAGTATGCTTGAATTATAAGATGCTAAAGTGACCCCTTGAAGATGCAAATTGATAGATTCTCAGAAGTTTTACCATCTGTGTGGCATGTCGTTGCTACAATGATTCGGGGACAACCTGGATTGGATGAATTGGAATTTGATGATCTCTACAACAACTTGAAGGTGTATGAGCATGAATTGAAGGGTGTTTCAAACTCAAACTCACAAAATATTGCTTTTCTGTCCACTGAAGTCACAAGCAGTACTTTAAAACAAAGTAATGTGGAACCAGCACATATTCCAAAAGGATATACTCAGGCTACCTCAAGCAAGGTGCAAACTGCTCCTAACTGTGCTTCCCACTTCAATGAAATCTGCCTATGTTCCTTCTTTGCTCACAACATCTATGCCTACAACTCATATGATGAAGATCTGTTGCAAATTGAATGAAGATGGCTATGGAAGAATTTGACATTCGAGGCAGTTGGCCTAGATAACGCAAAGATAAATGACAGTTTACACACAAAAATATCTGGCACACACTCTGATCACAACGCCAGAATAGGTGATTACTCTTTAGAATAAGATCAAAGACACGAATCACATTCTCTCACTCATCCAAGCAAAAGTGAGGCGAGCCATTCACACACACATCTATATCTATATTCAACCGATCTATCTATCTCTCTTACACAGGAACACCACACGGACGCAACCATGGATGCGTAGGCGAGGGGTAAAAGTACACACACACACACTGCGAAAGCATCAACACTCATAAGACATTCGTGGATTCTGTGTCGCTCGTCAACAATGAGGGACATTGACGGGTGGACATAAACACACACACACGCAGCGCACACAGTGCGCGAGAGAGTGCGGTGGAGGGGGGGCAGATTGGGGGGGGACGGGATGGGGGTGGGGTGGGGGGACGGAGGAGAGATGATTGGAGCATCGTGTGAGGAGAGAGCGATGCGAGGAACACAGAGTGCGCGCGCGCTGGGTGACCCATTTGAATGGAGCAACAAAGCTGATGATAACCATGTCTCGATATTTGATGGCTACAACTCAGAGGTACTGACTGTTCCAAATGTAGTAAATCTTATAAAAAATTACTTGAAAGCTATCAAAATCAAACTGAAAGAGATAATTTTCAAAAGGCTAGGACTGAAATTCTAGGATATCAAATGAGCTTAGAGTCATTAGAAGTCATACTTAAAACACATGAAAAGAATGAATATGCATGGGGTGATAAGTATGAACAGATGGAATATGACTTAAAATGGGAGGAGGTTGAAGACGTAGAGAAAAGACCGAAAAGAAGTGGAGTCAAGCCTAAGAAGAGAGAGAAGATGATGGTTAAAGGTGTAGAAGACGTGTGAAGAAATGGTCAAATGCTGGGGGCTGTAGAATTCAAAAGGTAGTCCTGAAACAAACAAAGATATTTGTCCTGATAAAACAGTATAATAGGTTTGGAGTTGAAAACAGTAGTAGTGAGGAAAATAACAATTCATCTGGGGATGAAACTTTGGTTGATCCTTTGTATGAAAATTTCAAAAGAGAAAAGGCATACAAAGCAGTACCTCCACCCACAGGTACAATTATTCCACCTAGGGCAAATGTCTCTTTTACTGGGATAGATGAACTAGCCATTAGGAATAAGTAGTGATTAGATCAAAGAAACAATACTAGTCAACCAGAAATTGATAGAAATAAAGTCATAATTGAAGATTGGGTTGATAGTGATGATGAAGAGACTGATTTTTCAGAAATTCAAAAGAAAACTGTTTTTAACTCAGAAAATAGTGAAACATCTTTTGAAAACAAGTCACCAAAAAGTCAAAACAGTGTTGGTCAAGAATCTAGGACAACGGGACTTGGGAACAAAGGGGGTAAATTTATTTTAGTATGTACAGTCCTATCACGGCTAAATCAAAGATTGTAATCTACATGACAGAACCTTCAAACAAACCCAAACACATAAACCTAAGGGAACTCAGGGTTCAAGGGACACAAGACCAGTATGGAACAACATCAATAGGGTAAACCATAGTACCTTCTCAGGAAACTCTAGGTACCCTCACCAAAGGAGGTCTTTTATCCCATCAGCAGTACTTACAAGGGAAGGGTTGAAAAGTACTGCAAGACCAAGTAAGACACAAACAGTACCTTCAAAAAGTACTGCTAATGTGTTTTATCAAGGTACTGCTAGACCTAGAGTACAACATGTGCGCGTGTGTAGCTTGCTGGAGAGCGGCGCAAGTACTGGTAGTCCGTGTGTGTGCCTATTATCCAAGGTTGGTGATAATATAAGACCACCTCAGAGAGCAGAGCTATCTCTCTCACACCTCTCTCTCAAGTCTTTCTACCACAAGGACTTCTTATAGACCACACAGACCCAAGAAAATTGTGAAATCTATCTGGGTTAAGAAAGGAAGTACTGTTGGATCACAAGCAGTACTTCCACAAAATGTGAATGTCAAGGAGAGTGCCATGATCAAACCAACAAAAACATGGAGACCAAAAGGAGCTTATCTAGATTCTGTGAATAGGGATAATGGATCTTACACACTCAAGCAATTTGAGTATGTAACTCCATTAGGGGTATCCAAGTCAGTTATGACTTGGGTCCCTAAAAGAATCTAATTCTTTAACTTGTTTGTACATGGCAATCTAGAAGAAGATCTCAAAGACTATGCTATTATTGACAGTGGATGCTCTGGAAGTATGACAGGAGACAAGAACAAGCTGTCTGATTTTAAAGAGTTCAAGGGTGGTTATGTGGCTTTTGGAAATGACTCTAAAGCAGGAAGAATCTCAGGAAAAAGGAACCATTCAAGACATCCTTGCAAGACTTTGAGAAAGTCAGCTTACCTAGAGCTTAAGTTTAAATCTCCTCTCTGTTTTCTCAAAATCTGTGGATAACGAAAGCTTCAATGTCCTTCTTCACTGATCTAGGAGTGTCTTATCTACTCCAACGTTAAGTTTGTTGATGAAGACCTGGTGATACTTCGAGCTCCTAGAAAGTATGAATGTATACAGCCCTGGATCTAAAGAATGATTATTCCCATCCCTGGAGGAAATCACATATGTTTGGTTGCAAAGGCAACAAAGGATGAAGCTGTCTTATGGCACAGAAGATTGGGGCATGTCAACTTCAAGAATATTAACAAGTTGGTTAAAGGCAATCTGGTTTTAGGAGGTATTACCTCCTAGACATCAAAGCTTGATCATATCATATTTAGCTAGAGTAAGAAAGGTAAGCAGCACAGGGCTTCTTGCAAGAAGATATGAAGAAAAAACAGACAGAGAACCTCTTGAAATTGCTCATATGATCTGTTTGTACCCCTGTTTCCAGTAGAGAGTGTAAAATAAGGAAAAGTACTGCTTGGTGGTCACTGATGACTGTAGAAATTCATTGGTTTTTCTTGGCTTACAAGGATGAACATCAGATATGCTTCATGATTTTAACGTATGATTGAAAACAAGCAACTACATAAAGTAAAGACCATCAGGTGTGACCATGGAACAGAGTTCAAGAATCAACTAATGAATGAGTTTTGTGCCAAGAAAGGAATCAAGAGAGAATATAGCATTGCAAGGACTCCAATCAGCAAAATGGTGTTACAGAACGCAAGAATAGGACTCTCATTGAATCTGCTAGAAACATAAGTTAGTGCAGACTCCCTTTTACCTATTCAATTTTGCTGAAGCAGGTCAAATACGCTTGCTATGTGCTAATAGAGTTTTGGTGACTAAACCTCAAATGAAGACTTCCTTTATGCAAATTTTTGATGGAAGATCTCCTTACATCAGTTTTATGAGACCTTTTGGATGTCCCTCTGACTAATGACTTTAATACCCTAGAAGTCATTGTGGGTAATTTTGATGGCAAGTCAGAAGAAGGCAATCTTGTTAGGAATACTGAACTAACAGCAAAGGTTTTCGAGTCTACTATAACAGAGGTCACAAGAAAGGTACAAGACTGTCTTCATGTAAATGTTCCTGAGAATCAGGAGAACAAAAAGGAAAAGTACTGATTGGATGTTTGAATCTTGAACTTCTAACTCCTTCAATGAATTAACCATATCCTGTTAAGGAAAAAACCTATGCTGATTCAGTAGAAAGTATCAACTCATGATGATGTTGACGATTTAGAATGATCAATAACAGTTCATTGTTCAAAACACACACACACACACACACACTCCTGCAAGCTCAGAATAAGCCTTCAGAGGAACGTACTGCTGACAAAGAAGTTCCATTGTCCTCTGACGAACAAGCTCTACATGATGAGCTTGTGAGTTTGATGCATCAAGAATCTCTTGCTAAACTTCATAATGATGCTCAAAGGAATGCTTTTGAAAAGGAAAAGAAGAGAATAGCACTTGAAAAGGGAAAAGAGTGTGTTGACAGTACTTTCACTCTAAGTACTGCTAACACACCTCCTCAAAGTACTGGCAATACACCTACAGATTCTGATGATGATATTCCAAAAGATGGTGTTTTCTCTACAAACTCTTTTGATGATGAAAATACAGACACTGAGGAAGGTGGAGCGGCTGACTACAACAACATGGATCCTACCATTGATGTCACCTCTACTCCTACACTTAGAATTCATAAGATTCATCCTCAAAGTCAAATTATTGGTAAAAGTACTGCTGGGATTCAAACAAGAAGAAAGCTTAAAGAAAGTACTTCTAACCAACATCAAGCATTGCTGTCTTTTATATACAAACAAAACAGAACTAACCACAAAGATCAGCAGACATGCTTGTTTGCTTGTTTCTTATCTCAAGAGGAACCCAAGAAAGTCTCTCAAGCCTTAGCAGATGAAAGTTGGGTTGAAGCGATGCAAGAAGAACTACTTCAATTCAAGCTACAAGATGTTTGGGTATTATGTGATTTACCAGATGGCAAGAGAGTGATTGGAACTAAATGGGTTTTTAGAAACAAGAGAGATGAACGGGGTACTATTATCAAGAACAAAGCACGACTAGTTGCACAAGGGTACAGACAATAGTATGGTGGGTGGATAATGATGAAGTGTTGTTGCACCTGGATGCTAGAATTGAAGCAATCAGACTCTTTTTGGCATTTGCATCTTTCATGGGCTTTACTGTCTATCAGATGGATGTCAAAAGTGCTTTCCTATATGGCAACATCACAGAAGAGGTGTACGTCAAACAGCCTCTAGGTTTTGAAGATCCTTCAGCATCCAAACAAGGTTACAGAGTTGTCAAGGCACTTTTATAGCCTGCATCAATGGCCCCAAGAAGCATGTAGGAAAGACTTTTCCACTTTTATATTGAAACAGTGGCTATAAGGAAGGGGGGCTATTGATAAAACTCGTGTTTATTAAGAAGGATATAGATGATATCATGTTGGTACAGGTATAATGTAGATGATACATTATCTTTGGATCTACCAAATCTTCATGGTGAAGATTTTGAAGAACTTATGCAAAAGGAATTCAAAATGAGTATCATGAGGTGAACTCAACTTTCTTTTTGGGCTTCAGTCAAGCAAACTCTGCTGTTCATTTTCTAAGTCAAGACAAATAGTGAAGAGACATTCTCAACAAATTTGACTTTAGGAACCATAAGCCAGCATCCACCCCAATTGAAGCTCATAAATCTCTCGAGAAAAGATGAAGAAGTGAAGATGTTGATGTACATCTTATAGGTCTATGATTGGTATCTTCATGTACTTAACAGCTTCAAGACCAGCACATGAATGTTTTGATGTTTGTCTGTGTGCAAGAATTTTCAAGTCACTCCAAAGGTTTCTCATCTGCAAGTCTATCAAAAGGATCTTTAGGTCCCTCAAAACATCAACCAAACATTGGGTCTATGGTAATCCTAACGAATCTTCTCTTTTCATTTAGAAAGCTTTTTTCAGACAGTGACTATGCTGGGGACAATCATGATAGACGATCATATCAGGAGGATGTCGTATCTTGGAAGAAGAATGGTCTCTTGGCAATGTGCGCGCGGAAACAAATAATTGGTGGCTGGGGGATGGGGGGTGTCATGCTAGCGGAGAGAGGGCAGAATAGGGGGTGTGACGGAGGGGGGGGGCTGGGGGGGGGGGAGGGGGGGGGGGCAGGGGGGGGGGGGGGGAGTTCTTGGGGTGCATTAGGTACTGGGGGGGGGGGGGGGGGGGTGGGGGTTGGGGGGGGGGGGGGGGGGGAATGCAAAATCAAGCGGGGTGCTTGATTAGAGGAGCTTTAACTATCATGAACACTGCTGCTGAATCCATATAGACAATGAGAGTACATTTGCATTGTGAAAGAATCCTTCTTTTCCACTCCAAGACCAAGCATAATCAGATTCGACATCACTCTCATTCGAGATTGTTATGAGCAAAGGCTCATTAATGTGGTCAACGGTTCATGGACTGATGACAAGTACAGATTTACTCACCAAAATGCTTTGACTGGCAAGATTTACTTTTTGGTGGTAACTATTGGGGGATGGGATGGGGAACCGCATAGGCTGGGGGAAGGCATTTGGAGGGGAGAGGGGGGGGGATGGGGCATCGATGTAAGGAGAGGGGTACATCTGGTGTACAAGTGAAAGTACTGTTTTTGGTTAGAATGGATCTTTGGAAGCACTCTAGCTACATTTGAGGGGAGGATATGAATGGTTGATGAGAGTGTTAATGATTTGAAGAGACATTTTGCAAAATTGCAAGGTTGTGGTTGACAAATTTGCGTTGGAAGTCTTTAAGTTAAAGACACACATTGCTATCTCAACTCAAAGGTAAACTGCTTGTCTTAGAAAGTACTGCTTAGACAACTAAGTACTGTTCTAACGTTCGGTCAACGGTCAAACATACGTTTTTGCGCTAAAAAATGGTAATCTCAATGGTAAACCATTATAGTTATCCCAACGCAAAACCATATAAATCTTCAACTGATTTGCAATTTTCTCTTTATTTTATCTCCTTCCATTTCACAAATTTTTTAATTCCAATCTCCACCGCACACTCAATTTTTTCTTTTCAAATGGCAAATATTCGCACTTGTAACAAACACAACATGATTGCTTGTGTGGAGAAGACGGCGCAGAATGCTGATTTTTATCAAATCATCGATTATCTAACTGGATGCTCAATTAACTACTCGTTGTTAGTTGAAGCTTATCTAATCGCTTCCCATGGCTTTCAACAATTATAGGCTACCCTTCTCTCAGAGTGATCAATGACGTACCTCATTTTCGCGCCATGTACTGACAAAAAGATTTTTGATTTCTGAAGAAACCATTCGAGCTGACCTACTCTTTGATGATGCATAGGGTGTAGATTGCTTTCCTAAGCAAGTTATTTGGGACTAACTTCGCATCAGAGATATTGCTACGAGTGGTAATATATCACAACTTTACTTTTCTCTAAAAAAAAAAAAAAAAAAAAAAAAAAAACAAAAAAAACCTTTATTTAGCCCTCAGTGGAAGTATTTGGTACATGTCTTACTTCACTGTCTTAGTCCTAAGAGCACTTCATGGGAACAATTTGGGACAAACATCCGCGATCTGCACGTTGTAGAGTCTATAGCCACAAATCAAAAGTTCAATTTTTCTTTGATGATCCTGAATGGCATGCTAGGACATATTTCAAATGGGACACCTTTCCTTATGTATCCTAGGTTCATTCAACTGTTTTTGAACAAGCAATTAGAGGGAGTAGCCAGACCTTAGGATTTTATACCATCAGTTACTCTTCCCTCTAAGATCTTCACTTTTATGAGGAAGCACAGTCCTAAGTTCTCATGTAGGATTACACCTTTGACTCCACCTATGTTAGAGGCGTCACAAAGGACAGATAGCATTGGCAGAGAGGAGGAAACATAGTACTTAAGTCCCTCATTCTAGGCTTGTATAAGTTCTGCAAGGGATGCTCAGAGTACCCCTGATCAAAGTGCTGCTCAAGCTCGTATTTCCCAAGGTACTGCTGACGTCCAAGATACTCCTTCTCAAAGTGCTGCTCAAGCTAGTATACAAGGTACTGCTGCATCTCAGGGTACTGCTAGTATACAAGGTACTGCTGCATCTCAGGGTACTGCTCGTTCACAAGGTACTGCTGCTATTCCACAATCTCCCAATGATTATACTCCCACAGATGCGTCTCAAACATCTGGAGGAGATGAGGGACTTTTGGATCTCTATGCTTTGAACAGGGAAGTTAGGAGGCTCAAGAAGCAAACTCTTTCTCAAGCTAAACAGATTATCAAGCTCAAAACCAAACTCAAGAGATTGTCAAAGATGGTACAACCAGTGGTTCAACATCACACTCTTTGGGTTGAAAGTCAAAAGCATAAGAAAAGAAGAAAGAAGCAAAAGAAGCAAAAGAAGAAAGTGTCTTCAGTCAAATTGGGGAGGAATAAGGAAGAAGGTACTTTGTCTGAAGAGCACTATGTTCAAGATGATTATACAGCAGATCCTTTCTTTGAAGATATTGTTGATAAAGATGCTGCTGTTACTCCTGACATTGAAGAAAAAGGTGATTAGACCTGAAGAAATCAATATTGAGGTAGAAAAGGGTTCTGATGTAAATGAGTGGAGATAATGGAAGAAAACTGATTTGGAGGCAGTTCAAATACTGCTAAACAAGAAGTACAATTACTCCAGAGTGACCTAAATTATTGATTGATAGAAGCAGGTCCTTCAAGCCCAATCCGTCCAACTCAAAATATAGAGCCTGAAGAACAATTTAAAGTTGATGAAGTTCTTGCTGATATCTCTAGACCAAGAGGTTTAAGCATTCCTGGTCCCATACAAACTCAACCTCAACAACCAACTCAAGGTACTGATCCAAAAGATAAAGGCAAAGGGATACTGGTTGAAGAACCTAAAAAGAAGAAATTAACTCTCAACAAATCCATAGCCTTGGCGACAAATGATGAGGAGGTTGCTAGAAAAATTCAAGCTGAATGGGATGCAGAAGAGGAAAGAAAGAGGTTTGAAGAATTGAAGAAAACAAAGCCAAAGACTACTTTGAGGAAACCTACTTCTCTTGCTCAAGAAAGAAATCAAATGATGAGTTTCCTAAAAGGACAAGGATACAAAAATTTGCAAAAACTTAAGTATCCACAGATGAAGGAGTTGTATGACAAAGTTCAAGCATCTATTAAAGACTCCTTCAAAGACTTTGTTCCAATGGATTCAGAGAAAGAAAGGGAGATGTTGAAGGAAAGAGATGTACAAAGACTCTCAAGGAAGAGGAAAGCTACAGTTACTGAAGCACAGCCATCAAAGAAGCCTAAGTTGAGATCAGAGACTATTGATGAGCTTAGAAACTATCTTCGGGTTGTAGATTTTGAAAAGAATGCACAAGATAAAGAGTCACTAGAAGGAATCTCCATGATTACAGAACTCCAAGTTATTGATTCACCTGATGGAGAGTATCTCATCATTCACAGAGCAAATAATCACTTCAGGGCTTTTGATACTTTATGGGAGATACTGCATGTCTTAGATAGACAAGATTTATATCACCTATATAGAGTTGTTGATGACTATTATGAACATATTCCTCCTACCGGATTAGGTTTGTCGCTTCTGGGTGATCTAAACATTATTTGGGAGACGGCTGAATCAAGTGATGATGACTTCTGGAAGGATCAAGAAGAATGGGAAATCATACGATGGAGGTTTCATGAATCTTCAGGAGTTCATACACTAGAGATAGAAGATGGCACCATGATTCACATGCTGGCTGAAAGAAGATATCCTCTATCAAGAGAATTGATGATAAGGATAGGATGCAGATCGATGTAAAGAAGTATGAAGATGAGAATGAGACAGCCATTACTTTGATACATCTATTCATTTTATGGACAACTGAGGGTGGTGACAATTCTTAAACAACTGGTATGATTTATCAAAATTTTCTTTTTATATATATCTTATTTTGATAAAAAATCTTAACTGTGAACAAGCAGTACTTTATTCAAAGTACTGCTAGTGTAAAACAAACAGTACCTTGTTGAAAGTACTGTTAGTTAAAAGGTTGTTTTTGAAATAAATATAGATTTGAAGTGTGCCAAAAGTGTAAAGGCACAAATATTTGAAAATCAAACTGTTTTAAGGGATTGAGTGTTGGCTAACCACCACACAGCAAATGGTAATCAATTCACCATGTCTAACAAACATAAGAATTGACTAGTCCAAATCAAACAGTTTTGGTAAAGACATCTCAAATCTGTTGATGGTTGACAATTTACCAAAAATTGTATGGTGATCAATACACCATGGTATTGCACTGAATTATTGACTACTCCAAAGCAAACGGCTTTTGGTAAAGAGAACTCAAATCCGTTGATAGCTTTAATAGTTTGCTCAAAACTATATGGTCCTCAACTCACTCAACGTTTTTATTACTGAGAGTTTGACTAGTCCTGAGCAAACGGCTTACATGGTAAAGACATAACAAATCGTTTTATGGTGTAAAGACTTACCTAAAGTCATATAGAATTCAACACACGATGATTAATTTTCTGAGTGTATGAAGTGGATTTTAGTACTAAGATTATTACCTTTTTCCTAGTACCAAAGAACGACTAGCCTCAAAGAAAATGTCTACTTGGTAAAGGCTCATAAAAACCAAATTAGTTGGCTGATATAAGACATGTTGCTGAAAGAACAATCTAATTTGAATGCAAAGACAAAGAGAAATTTTATGTTTATAACAAGAGTTACATTTCAAATACTCAAACAGATTGTGTACAATATACACCTAAGATGAAGCTTAAAGATTAAAGGCTAGTACTGCTTTAAATGAACACGACATACAGATGCAGAACAAATAAATACCAACTATCAGCAAACTTGAAGTCAATGCTAGTATAATTCAAGTAGGGGAGGATGTTGGGAAATACAATTTAAAAGGTCAACGTAACTCGCAAAGCAAAAGGTCAAAGTACTGCTAAGTAGAAAGTCAACGTACTGCCAGTTAAAGATCGAAGTACTATCGTGAATAAAGGAATCTTAAAAGATTATCCTTTATGACTGTTTATGTTTAGTATTTTATCTTGTAACAGCTTTTTTAATGAATAGTATTGATAGTGTTTATGTCCATACAAGGACTGTACATCTAACTAAGTTATTCCTATGTTTAAAAAGTATATCTAGGAAACATTAGAAACACGAATTAATAGTAATGTATTATGAATCTGCAATTAGGCAGATTAAAGGTTTTTATAATACAAATCGTTTGATTAAACATTGTGTGTTCTTCTTAAGTAAAGTTGGGTTTGGGATATAACAGTCGTTATGTTCTTTCACAAGCTTACGCCAAAATTCCTAAGTTGTATAATGCTTATGAACTGTGTAATAAGAGTGAACAACTGCATGTGTTTGATTCTGAGGAAACTCTTGAGGATGCTGAAAAGAGTCAATTAAAAATGAACGAGTTTCAAAAAGATGAAAAAGTTCAAGAGTTAAAGATACAACCAATCGATTACGGAAAATTGAACAAACTTTATGACAATTTTGTTCCTCAAAAAGAACTTTCTGCTGAACAAACATATTCTCCATCATCTTGTATATCTTCTGTTTCAAAAATATCTTCTGAAGAATCTTCTTCTAAGACAAAACCAAGCATGGCATCAATGCCTAGTGTAAATCCAATGTTTGTGGATTTGAATGAAATGGAAAAATATTTCAAAACATTGTATGAGTTACTAGAAATAAATTGTAAACGTGAAAGCATTTTCTATACGTCTAAAGAAGAACAACGATTAATCGATGTTTGTGTAGAAGCAAAATACATTCTTCAAAATTGGCGTACCTATTTTGAAGTCTTTCAGAAACGATTTAACAGAGATGTAAAAGAAATGAAAGATGTTTTTGTTTCAGTGGAAAATGATCTTGATGAAACTTTCAAACAAAATGAGCTTTTAAAAGATCGACTCTTGGAAGCATCCTTAGCTGAAGATATCAAGAATCTTGTCATAACCTCTTGTGTGGAAATAAGGAATAAGGATTTACATGATGAAATTGACAGAATTTCAAAAGAGTCAAAAGATGTTTCAAATGAGAGTAAAACAGCTGATACGGTTTGTAATGATGCATTTGGAGTCACACAGGAATTGTCAAAAAGAATTGTTGAATTGGAAAAAGATTTGTCAAAATTTGAGGCAAAGAGTATTGCTTTTGAAATCGCACTTCAACACAAGTCTCGAGAAAATAATTCTTTGAAAACAGTGCAAAAAGAAAATGAGAATTTTATGGCATCATTACAACTCGAGAATGCTCATTTGAAACAGACTTATAAAGATTTGTTTGAATCGGTTCAAAGGTCAAAGGTTGAGACTAATCAATGTGATGAAGTCAAAGTTAAGGACAATTTTGATGAAATTGAAACTAAAAACATTGAGTTGGAATATCGAGTGGCGTCATTAATTAAGGAGAATGAACACTTGAAGTTGACTTACAAAAACTTGTTTGATTCAATCAAAAAGTCGCGGGTTCAAACAAAAACTTCAAATGTAACACAAAACGAGGCAGAAAATCTGAAGTCTCAATTGTTTGAATTTGCTGAAACAAAGTTCAGTAATATTTTGGAAAAGATTGAATTTTTCAAAAAGTCACCGGGGGAGAAACAACATCTTTTTGAAAACAAAACAAGTGTTTTTCAAATAAAGATTGATGAGCTGGAAAAGGTTTTAACTCAACAAACAAAAGATTTTAATGCTGTCAAGCTTGAATTGTCCAACAGAACTGCTAAATTTGAGGCGTATTTTGAAAAACTTGAAAAAACGAAAGTTGTTCTTGAACGACAATTGGCTCGTAAGGTTGATGATTCTAAAGCTGAAAAGGATCAATTTTTGAAAGAAATTAATCATTTGAGAACTCAATTGGAAAATCTGAAAGGAAAGTCTGTGAAAACTAAGTTTGATAAACATTCAATTTTGGGAAAACCACCAGCTGATAAATTGTTGATAAACTCTCAAATTTCAAAATCATGGTTTACTCCCAAAGTTGATATGCAAAAGAGTTTGTCAAAACCAGTCACTGCACAGTCTTTGCCTAAAAATGAAAAAGATCAGCTTTTAAAACGAATTGCATATTTGGAATCAAAATTGGCATCACAAGATATTCGTTCTTGTCAAAAAGAATATCATGAGTTGAGAACTTTGTATAATGCTTTGAAAGTAAAGTTTGATTCTCTTAATCAGAAAAGGATGGAAACCAATGTTTCAAAATCTTCAAAACCTAGAGAAAGTGTTTCAGCAAAGGTTCATACGGGTGAATCCTCAAAACCATTTTCAAGAAGGGTTTCTTAGTTTACAACCTATTCTTTGCAAAAAGATAGGAAGTTTTCTAAGAATTCTCAAAGTTTTGAAACACTTACTCCTCAAAAGGGTTTTAAGAAAAGAGCTTCAAATGCAAAGCATCAATCTTTTGAAACAACTTATTCTTGTTTTTCACCGGTAAAACAAGTGTGGAGACCAAAGCAAAGTCATTTGAAAACTTTCAAATATTCCAGATCAGAAATGTTCTTAATGCAAAACAAGAATAACTTGGCTTTGAAAAACAAAAACAATGGAAGATTTTCAAATGCTTCAAAAATGAATTTCCAGAATAATACATCAAATGTTAACAATAAATGGAAATTTTCTTCACCAACAAGATTTAAAACTTCACATGAAACACCGAGTTTCAAAAATCAATGGAAAATCAAAAGGAATTTTAAATCTCCGTTGATTCCAAGAGAGTTGTTTTCAAATGAAACACCGGGTTTAAGCCCTCGTTGGAACTCAACATCTTTACATCGAATTGACACAACTTCAAAATGGTATTCAAAACTTGGTAAACCCGTTAGCACCGTGCTTAAATGGGTTCCAAAGGTTGTTGTCTAAATTCGATGTCAATGGTCTGTATTCAATTGACAGATTGCAACCCGGTCTTCAAATAAAAGAAAAGTGTACGTCTCAGTGCGCTTTATCTTTAAAAGAAGAGAAATCTTCTTTGTCCCGAGCAATTTTTAATCAACATCTTTTCAAAAAGTATGCTCGGGACATACGCCTTCTAAGTAAATGTCATCTTAGGACACATTCTTCAAATAAAGGAAAGTGTACATTGTTGTACATTTATCCTCGCAACGGGAAGCTTATAACTTCTCGGACTTGAGCTATTTCATTAAAGAATATTCCAAATCTAGAGCTCAAGTAAAATGGTATACAAAAGTTTGAACACAAATTTTCAAGAGTTATTCAGAATGATTTCTCAAAATATTTCAAATTGTGTGTTTAACACTCCCTTCGTTCACTCATTTGATATATTTTTGAAGGGGAGTATAAAGGAAAATGTTTTGAACAAATGAATAATAATCGATTTAAAAGTAGCTGTTGTCAAGTGTGTTTATATCGATAAGCGTACAAATGGTGAAGATTGTGTCTGGTTATGATCGTTTTTTTGAAATTAACAGGATGAAGAGTGAGCAATCTACTGACCATATGTTTTAGATATCGACATACTTTGACACAACTAGTTTTTCAATTTTTTTTAGAACATTAAGAAAGGTTCCAAATTATAATCATGCTATATTCGTTTTCTCCCATGTGTTTTCAAAATCTCATATAGCTATTTTAATCCATTGATATCAAAAATATCATATGGTATGCTATTTTTGAGGGGGAGAAAATTGGATTAAAATGTGATCAAGAAAGATAAATGCTTAAATGTGTGGAATAACAAAGTGATCTAAAAGACTCAAAGTGCAATCAACTCTTTCCTCCATGTGCAAAATAATTTTAAATATCAATGCACATGTGTAGGGGGAGTATTTCTCAAAAATTGAAACTTTTAAAATGTTAAATGTTTTGATTTATATCAAACACTTTGATTGATTTTCAAAAGGTTTCATGGTTTCGATCTTAAATACCCATCAACCAACTACCTCACAATGATCAAAGAAGAAATAAGGTGGTAAGGTTAGGTATTATCCCATGATCCAACCAGAACCGGAGGGATCTACCCAGGGAAATTCCATAGAAAGAATAGAAGTCCTTAGGTATGATGGAGTTAAATGTAAATGGGAATAATGTCAACTAAGGCATGAGCTATCATCGAAACAATCACAACATGATGATAGTAATGACGTCTTAGAGGACATTAAAGGGGTTGAAGAATGAAAAAGAAATATATGGATAAAGGGTGAAAAAAAAGAAGCCCTCCACAAACTTTAGGCAAAAACAGGGTCAATACATAATCTATCGAATATCACAAAGGTGATATTTGGTATTGAAGAAAGACGTCATGGACCCAATGATGCAATGCACAACCCTTCCCAGCCACTCAAGATTCTCTCAAAAGAATTCTTGTTTCATTGTCATGGAGATTAAACACATAATCTATTTACATCTTACTCCGAGATTGTTGATATTGAAAAGGTGGCAGTCTGCTCCAGCCTCCGATCACCTAAATACCAAAAAGCACTTATTGGACTAGAGGCAAAATGAGATCAAATAATAAATCTTCACTCAAGACATATTAAAACTACATTGTTATTAAACAGCAATGTTATAAAAAATTCAAGAGTCATTATATGTCTATGTGAATTGCATTGTACTCTTAGTGACATTGCCGGAACATTCAAGAGTGATACTTAAATTAAGTATTTCATAATGAATGAATGGAAATCCTACCAGTGCTAACATCAAGCCAACGCTAAACGTAGGTCACTAATTTGAGAATGATTGTTTAATGATTCAATTAGTGTTAACTAGTAATCTAAGTGATCTAGTAGTTATCGTGTTTTTCCAAAATTTGTTTTCGAAAAACACAAACAACATTTCCTTGATTCATTCAAGTGAAGTGTTGGATTACCAAGGTTACTTATGATGTCACAATAATGATAAGGGGAGATTGTTGGAATTGAAGTTAGTAGTTGACTCTCATGCTTATACTGCACTTCACACATGACTTTACTATCGAATATTCAGGTGTAACATGGTTATGATTATGTTTGATGGTCATTAAATATAATCAGGGGGAAGAGAAGTGTTCTAGCTGAATATTTCGATAGAGCACAACAATTAGGGGGAAGAAATGCGTACATCCGGGACTTAATTGACTTGGAGGTTATAGTTTCTTTCTTCTATGAGTTGTTTGTGTAAAGTATGTGCATTCGAATGGTTGTTTATTTAGGGGGAAGCAATTGGGGGAAGAACATCAACAACATCTCTACCTTTCAGATGCAAGAAAACCCTCATAATTCATACCTTCATATCTCATACTCAATGTTTAAAGATACACTTCCGCTACTCTGATAAATCAAAGAACTTCCTCAAATCATCAAGTTATTGGTCAAGACAAAAGTTCTACATGAGGAAGATTGTAAGCTGTCAAGAAAGTATGAGTATGTTGGTTAGAAGCTTCAAAAGATAAATCAAGATGGATTCATGGTAAAGAATGATGATATGAAAAGATCTCAAAGGCAAAGGAAAAAAGGATAATGGAAAGATCAAGATCAAGATCACTAAAGCATGATTGGAACGAAACCACTATTACACAACAAGACTCAAGACAAACAAGCATTAAATTTCAAAGTTCAAAGTCACAAGAGAGATCTCAATGATCATCCTTTATGGGGAGATTGTTACGAATAATAAAATGATGATCATTAATGCAATCAAAGAGAGATCTCAATGATTGTCCCTTGGGGGAAGATTGTTAGGATTGATAAAAGTGACAATCTTATTGAGATAAAATTCATGTAATAAATAAAGAAATAATATTATGTAATAGGTTAGGTGAAAGGTTCGTGTCTAAAATAAAGTCACGAGACCCAATAAATAGTTATAGTCTAAAAGAGAAGAGCTCCATGCTCATTCTTGTAAATAGGTATAAATACCCCTCCACCACCTCATTTGTGAGGTGTGTCTTATGTGTGTTCTCTTAATCTCATTCTTATCTTTTCTCTAATCCTCTTCCTCCCTCTTTCTCTCTCTACTTGCTAGTCGTCTTAGTTCATTACCAAATACTAATTTTTTTGACCAACTCTCACTGATGAGGTATGCCATAACTTCTGATAAATTAACTTTTCAAAAAGGCTATTTTTCTCCTCAGTGGAGGTTCCTGATCCATACCATTCTTCATTGTTTAAGTACAAAGAAAACAACTTGGGAATAGTTTAGTAGTAATATTGCAACTGCTGTAATTTGCTTGGCCACAAATAGGACCTTTAATTTTTTAAAATGGTTATTTAGTGGTATGCTGGGGGAGGAAACACATTTATTTCCCACTATGCTTACTATTGACCAACCTGGTCAGGGTGAAGGACCAG